>JXCR01118749.1:108694-143803 GCA_002079205.1 Phalaenopsis hybrid cultivar | reverse complement strand
TATATATATATTAAAAGTTAATCGAAAAATATAATTAATTTAAAATAATTCTAAATTTTTATAAGATGAGTGTTGTTCACTTTGAACCTCAAGAGACATTTTAATATAATATTGAATTTTATTTTAAAAAATAATTAACACTAAAAAATTCTAGAAATTTTTGTTGGAGCTCNATATATATATATATATATATATATATATATATATATATATTAAGAGTTAATCGAAAAATATAATTAATTTAAAATAATTCTAATTTTTTATAAGATGAGTGTTGTTCACTTTGAACCTCAAGAGGCATTTTAATATAATATTGAATTTTGTTTTAAAAAAAAATTAACACTAAAAAATTCTAGAAATCCTTATGGGAGCTCTTTCCACTCATCAAAGACCATAGGCAACATTGTCAAATGATTAAAATAGATTTTGATAATTGTTTTAATTTTGCTTCAAAACAAAAGAATTGCATAGTAAATTCATGTAGATCATCCTTAAGGCCCATTTTTTTACCACCAGGAATTAGTTTCATATATATTTTAAGATTATCAAGTTTAAAATGCAATTGAAACACCTTAAAGTTATTTATAAAATTAGAGGAGGAAATATATATCTACCTCCTCAATTGAAAATAAAATAAAAACCTAGGTCTTATATTCAAACCACTAATTAGAAACCTTTTGCTGAGATCATACCTCTAGTGAGGTATGCATCCTACTAAATGTAGGGGGTTAGGAGTGGTGGGACTCAGCTCAAGTGGCTCCACTAATATTGATACAATTTAAAATTTTAAAAAAAATTTAAAACTCAAATTAAAATTGAAATTAAAAAAAAACTTTTAAAATTTTAATCACTTACACTAAAACTACCAAATAGATAAAACTTGAACTCAAATATTAATCAATATTAAACAATAGCCTTTTAGAGGTAAACCACACTAACCTCACACACTACACATGATTAATAGTTAAACTAAATTATAAAGTGATCTTTTAATAATTCTAACAAAATTCTACTGAAGCCAGTCATGCTTAGTGAGAAAAATAAACTGCCAAAAATAATTTAAAATTTTAAGATTTGCATGTGTTGCATTATACATGCTTGTGAGCTTAAGCATGACTGAATAGGATAAGTGGTTTGACATCCACAGGCATTAGGTTATGTGTTATTTCTATGCTTCATTAATTGTGCATGATTGCTTGTTAACCTCTATTTTATAGGTTTAGTTTGGTTTTCCTTTCAAACTCAAAATATAAATTTGAAACAAAGAAAAATGTAAGGCTTATGGGATTAATGATGAGAATGAAACATTTAATGAATTCTTGATCTATTTACACTTATTATTGATTATTTATGATGTTATTTTACGGGAGAAATGTATTTTTGTCTATTTTGTGCAAGTTACAGGTTTGACGTTATTCAGGAACAAAAATGGGACAAATCATATCAAACTAGGTGATTAAGTGATCCAACGCACTCGTGCCACCTGCACAGCGAGCTCACGCCATCCCAGTGCCCAAACGTCAACAATGCAATGCACTTGTGCTATCAATGGAGTGGGTTAAAGTGTTCGCACCATCATCACGATGCACCCATGCCTGTCCAAAACTTACTTAGGGTGCCTGAGCAGGCAACATGACGCACCAACACCCAATCACTGATTCAATTTTGGAAGAAAATTTCTTGCTTTTGCTGAGCTTCACCTATATGTAATGCTTGTTGGCCTGAACTTAGAGCTTATTCGGCTACTGGAGGCTAGAGTTAGAGAGAGATTTTCGGTGAGAGAGAGCTCTTCTTTATGGTTTTCTTCCTTGCTTGAGGTTGAGACCATAAGAGCTGCTTTTCTTCTTCTTTCTCCTTTTGTTCGTCTAGAGAGAATATTGTAAGAAAGATGGATCTTTTGATGCCTTGGATGGGTCAAGCTGTTATTTTAAGTTTTACATTTGTATGTTTCTTGCAACAATAGTTTTCATGGATTTTTTTTCTGTGATTCTTTCTATAATGTGTGGCTAAATCTCTTTCATATATCTGTGATGTAGGGTTAATAATTTTTTTATAAACTGGATGTTTTTCCTGCTATGTTTTCTGAGCTTGCATTTCTCCAAGTTGTTGGTTAACCATCTGGATTTCATTTACTCCTGATCTAGTCATTTAAGTTGTTAAAATATGTTGTGATCTATAACATCCGTCTGTCGCAGAATCTTAGTAAACACCACGGGGTTAAGTGNGGTTGAGACCATAAGAGCTGCTTTTCTTCTCCTTTCTCCTTTTGTTCGTCTAGAGAGAATATTGTATGAAAGAGGGATCTTTTGATGTCTTGGATGGGTCAAGCTGTTATTTTAAGTTTTACATTTGTATGTTTCTTGCAACAATAGTTTTCATGGATTTTCTTTTCTGTGATTCTTTCTATATTGTGTGGCTAAATCTCTTTCATATATCTGTGATGTAGGGTTAATAATTTTTTTATAAACTCGATGTTTTTCATGCTATGTTTTCTGAGTTTGCATTTCTCCAAGTTGTTGGTTAACCATCTGAATTTCATTTACTCCTGATCTAGTCATTTAAGTTGTTAAAATATTTTGTGATCTATAACATCCGTCTGTCGCAGAATCTTAGTAAACACCACGGGGTTAAGTTAACTTAACTTCATGAGTTTCCTATTCTTCTTAGGATCTAAGCATAAGCTTAAGAAGAAAACTTATCCCTGGTTGGCGACTATCACAAAGTAAAATATTTAGAAAAACCAAAAACTCTCACTACACCTAAGGCATAGAGGCACATGCCTCATTTCTCTCGAAGAACACTAAGATTCTTTCCACATTTTATTTTGTAATTTCTGATATCATGTTTTATTTTTTGTTTGTTGTTTAAGATTTTTGGAATTCACCATCCTGCTGTGATTAGGATAAGCTAAGTTTAAGTAGTTATTAAATTAGAGATTTTTCTGTTAGAATAACTATTAACTCTTTTCTTGTGGAATCAATCTGCGGACTCTGATACCACATATTACATTGCATGTATGCTTATGTGATTGACCAACTTGCCTTGTGGTAAGTTTTCAATCATCAAGTTTTAGGTTGCATTTATGGGGAAAGGTGTTAATAATTATTCTAATTTTAGGAGAACTTTAGTTGATAAACTTAGAAATTAGATTTGACAATTTTTATTTTTTGTTTATTTTTCTATTTTTCATATCACTTGTTATTGTTAGTTATTGTTTGCACTTGTATTGTTTTTCTGTGTTTTGTTATAGGTAGTATAAAAATAAATAAAGCTAAAACTATTGTGTGTGAGCATTTTTTTTCTTTTGTATGTGTTGTTTGCTTTGCATGTTTGCATGTTGATGAACTCATGTGGGTCTTTTCTGATTTTGTATTTATTTGTAGTCTGTCAAGTCTACCTTTAGGATCACATTTTTATTGTCGTAGTGTATGCGCAGGGGTGTCGAATCTAATCTTTCTCCTTTTGACATGAAATTTACTTAACTTTAGACGCCTTAGGAGAGCACATTCCCTTTCTAACATGTCCATAGAGATGGCTAACCCTCATTTCCCTTCCATGAACCACCTAGGGATTATATCAACCATATGTTGAGAAAATCTGCATAAGTATCAACTAATAGCTAGTTTGGGAGACTACCTACTGAGGACCGAAATCTTCATTTTTCCAATTTTTTTGAACTACGTGCCACTTTTCAGTATAAAGGTATCCCCGATGACACTGTTAGACTTAGTTTGTTTTCATTCTCTTTGAAGGATACAACCAATATGTGGTTAAACACCCTTGCCCTAGAATCCGTAACCGCTTGGAGTGTTCTTGCCCAAAAATTTCTAGCAAATAATTTCCTCCATCGAAGATTACCATGCTTAGGAATAACATTGCCTCATTTACCCAAATAGATAGAGAAGTAATTTATGAGTCCCATGAGAGTTTCAATAAATTACTTATGAGGTGCCCACACCATGTCTTGCCCAACTAGCTGATTATCCAGATGTTCTAAAATGGGTTAGTAGGCTTACTGAGCTCCATTTATGATGTTGTAGCTGAGGGATAACTAATGTCTAAGGGGTGTTTGGTTTGATGAAAATGAAATGCAATTTAAAAGGTTTGTAAAGTTTTATGATTACAATGTATTTGAAATACTTTAGAGTTATTTAACTTACTGTAAAATAAATGTAGGATCTTATATTTTTTGTTTTGTTTGAAGTAAATTGAAAAAAATGTATTTCAAAATATCTTTTTTTATTTGGCAACAGTTGGGGGTCGGCATGCGGCAGGAAGTAGTGGGCTGGTTGGCAGTGCAACAAACGACTGATAATTGAGTTAACGACGCTTTCCACCAGAGGAGGTGGTGAAGGGAGGTTGACAGAGGCTATCATGGTGGCTGACCAACAATAGTAGTAAGAGGATGGTGGAGTCGGCGATGGCGGGTGATGTGTGGTGAAGGTGGATGGCAGGCTGCATACGGTGGCAGGTGATGGTTGGTGAAGGTGGATGTCGAGCTGCTGGCGGGGGCGAACGACTGATGATGGTGAAATACAGTAACGACCAACAAGCTGCCAGTGATGGTGAACTGTAGAGACAATGGCTATGGGGGATTGTTGCGGCTGGAGAGCTATGGGGTGTGATAACTAGTGGATGAAGATGGACGGCGGACAGTCGATGATGGAGATGACAAGCGACAATAGATGGAAGTGACTTGCCTATAGAATTTTACATAAATGTTGTATTTCAAATTCAGTCAAATTGATCGAATTCTAAAGTCAACTAAAATGAACTACATTGTAAACTTTAAATTCATTCAAACTTTGCATTATATTTGTAATTTTTTTATACCGAACACATAATTTTTTCAAATCCCCATAAGAGAATTAAATTACACCACTTATTAACTCGATCAAATAGCCCCTGAGCCTTTTAAGGAAGCCTATCAGTTGATAAGAGATGGCCACAAATAATTTTCAATGGTCTATCAAGAGAATCACACCCCAAAAAGTAGTCAATGAGCATGACACATTTTTTAGCTATCCTAAACCCAAACCCTTAACCCTTATGTCAGTTGTAATGCCTTAATGAGCATTGCTTGTTGGGTTGATCACGATGAGGAATAAGAGTTAAAAATTCAAGATTGACAAGAGTATGGATGTGCTAAGGACCCAAAGGATCTAACTCATGTCATCTTGCATGTTCCGGGTCTACATTTAGTGGACCTTTTTTTAATAAAAAAATATTTTTCTACTTACTACGCTCAACATAATTTTTAAATTATGAATGTAGCAAAATAAGTCGTATATAAGGCAACAGTTTTGAAATCCATCATTGGTGACACTCTTTAGATCCCTTGGATCTTTAAGATGGGGCCAGTACTGCGGCCCCATTAAAGTCATACGTGCCCAGATACTTACTCTACTCTTAGATGCTGGTTAGGACACTTATTGTAAGATTGTGTGTTAGGCTATGATTTATGATGTTAGTTGTTTTTTTATGCCCCTGTCTATTCATTTATGTTGGCTTTTTCTTGTGCTAGCCATGTGTCACTTTTTTTTTGCTTTCTGGGGGTCTAGTGTGCTTGATTTGCATGATAGTATTGTAGAGTGTTATTCTGCTAGGAGTCATTTCCAAACATATGCACACACACAGATACCATGAAGAAGGAGCACTATTGATTTCTAACACTTTGCTTGCAGGTGCTATTTAACTCCCCCAATTAAAAGTCACAACATATTATGCATTGCATGGCTTTCTTCGGTAATGTTGTTTTCTTATATAGGTTGAGTCTTTACTTTCTCTTTTCAAATGTATTTAATAGAGTCCCTAAGCTGAGTTTGTATCAGAAATAATGTACAGTCATGGGTTTTGAGGAGGATGGCACATCAAACCACATGACAGAGATAAGGAGCGGCAGCTCATGTCCCATACCTTAAGTCGGAATGTTGTATTTTTATATAGATCTAGGCCCGTACATGTATATGAGGAGTCGAACCACTTTTTATGCTTTTCCTGGGATATGTTTTTGGCCTAGTGGCATTGACCTCTTTTTATATATTTTAGAGTGCTTTTACTTTTTATTGAGTGCCTACATGTCTGGATTGTTTTTATTGTTTATTTTTGGTTTATCTTGGATGCTACAAAAAAACCATAATATTCTAAATTTTCTACTCAAAATCTTAATAATAAAAAATTAAGATAAATCAATATTCTATGATTAAGAGATTCATGACTTTTAAAACATGTCTTCTACTTTCTTGCAAGGCCTTCATGCTGATTTTAAAATGGGTTGTATGCATGGATATCACCCCATTCATAATTAATAAGGCATCCATGCCTAGGGTTGTAGTAGAAAATAATATCATATTTGTATGTCCCAAAAAGAAGCACGCATCCTTCTCCAACTCGATTGACCCAACATAGATTTCTACTTAGGTGGTTTTCTAGTACGCTTAGGATGTTAGATGGCTCCCCAACCCAGACGGGGTGTAAGTCCTTTTGTCAGAAGAATTTTCTAGCTTTGCAACTAAACCTCCCTATTCTCTTCTTTCTCAAGGCATCCTCACCATTTTGGCTGGCACAAGTCCCACCTCTTGAAGCTCCACCCGATAGTCGTAGGATAGAGTTTCAGTCTTTTAACCATATGGCTATCGAGGTCGCCGTGGATGACACAATTCATGGATTGTTGACCGAGGATCTCTGGATGTGTTGGGTTAACTACCTTCACAACCAATTAGTATTAGGGTCCGACTATCTCTACCTTTTTTATGGCTTGAAATGATGGGTAGGTGGTACACCGACCTGACTATCTCTACCTTTTAAAATTACTCTCCTCTTCCTTTGAATACCCCTATTAAGCCCTATCACTCATTGACTTCATTGATATTACTTTGATGGCCCAATGCTGATGAGCTGGCGCCAATTTGGGATACTATGATTTGTCCTCTACTCTTATGGCCCAGATGTGCATTAATGTATCATGATATCTTTTTCAAGATGATTTTGGTTATTCAGCGGGCTTTGCATGCAGATGAACAACTAGCCATTTAGGATGTGAGATACTCACTCTTTGTCCGATGGCTTAGCGAGAGCTTTGAAGCATCGAGGATTTGCACACGGAATAACCTTTCTTTGATAGCCTATTTCCCTAGGATCATGATAATATAAGTGAAATCACTTCCATTGAAGGTATTCTTAGGCATCTGCTAGGGTGTAATTAACCAGAGGGATATGTTCCTCTAAGCGACCCTTGACCGTAGAATAAAAATGTGCTTTTTGCTTCTCTAGTTATGGGTGTATTATGTAGAGATTACTTTTGTGGATGTCATGTTTTAAGATTTTTTAATCCATTCCTTTTTTGGATGTATACTCTTGACCCATCACATGAGGATAAGATATATATAAGCCTTCTATTTTATTTTTTTTATTTGTTTATATATTCGTCTAACGTATATCCCTTTTTACCCAGTTTCTATCCTCTTCAAATCATTGATATAATTCAGGAACAAAATTTATTCGAATAAGGGAATCATATGATGATACATAAATAGACAAGCTAGTGACTCGGAGTGCTATAAAAACCGAGAAAAATAATATGGCAACTTTGTTGGGGATGAGACTCTCTCTCCATACTAGGACTTTTGCTTTTTAGGGTTATCACCTCTCTCTCTCCATTTTTAGGGCTTTTCTTATATTATTGTGACCTGGATTCTTTCCTTAATTGAGCCTTTTTGTGAGACATTGGCTTTTAGTCCATGCTTCAATTGCTATTGTTAGAAATTCAATGTATTAACACGTCTGTTCGCTCATAGTCGCAAGCAACAGTGTTATTGTACTATTTTTGTGATTGGCTTTTCTTAGCCTTCCCCTTTTTGCTGATTGTCGTCTCTTTTTTTCTTAGTAGAAATGGTGAGTGAGAGAGTCATCATGACCGCTCCTACTGAGGGGATCTCTATCTCCTTCTCCCCCAATATTTTTCGTGCACCCGAAGGATTTATAACCTTTAGTTCCTTTGAGTAACCTCTCCAGATTACCGTGGGTAATCCTATGCTTTCTATTTTATTTCTCTGTGCCCTCCTCCTAGTAAGGGGAGTCATGCTGACAAAGTCACTCCTACTGTAGTGGCTCGAGTCGAGCCCACCCCTTCTGCAAGGAAGAGGTCAGCGCCTGATGGCGATGCATCACAACTCTTAATTTTTCTCCAGGTTGTCGGGCCATTCGTTTTTATTTTTGTGGATTTCCCTGCCTTAGTAGGCTAGTATTCTAGTAGCACTATTAATGTTGTCATTTCCACTGCTACAGTCTCAGACCCTGTTGTCTTAGTTCCCTCTGAGGTTTATCATGCCCCTAAGCTAGGCAGGAGGGCCCATTGAACCCGGAATAGGTTTCTTAGAGCTCAACACTAGGTTTCTACACTTGGTATTTTGGTTCTAGTTCAGTTAGAGCCCATGACTCCCTTAGATGGAAACCCTTTTGTTTTACTCTTTGGTTGTGAGGACTACATCCCCACCAGAATTGTCAAGAGGGATCCTCCTCCTCATGCTAGTGCAGACCACCTCAGGTCTGCTATTCAGATTTATAGGGCTACCACAAGCCTTCTGTCTAGAAAGATTACGAGTTCCATCTCCTGTTGCATGGGAAAAGGGCTTATTTCTGAGAGGAAAATCCTCACTCAAATTTTTGAGACATCTAAGTAGGTTGCAAGAGATCTTCTTCACTTCCCCCACCCTCGGGGCCACCGTAGCAAGAGATGGGTTTCAGCTCGTAGATCCATTGCTCGGTTATGGTGGTTATCCTCTATTGTGCAGGCATTGAGACCATTAGAGAGTTTCTACAAACCCTCAGTGTAGTGCTCAATGCCAATGCACTGGACTCTGTTCCTACTATTAGGTCCACTGTAGTAGCGGCGTAGCTCACACCTGTTGTACCTATTTTTGATATAAATAAAAAGAAAAAAGTTGTACCTTAAATTTCTTCTTCTTGTTGTTTGAGTAGAGATAGGATAAACCCTTCTTTTATTGATGGAGGGAGTTTTGGGGCACATCCCTGAAGACAATCCTATTACTTGTATCAAAACAAATATTTAAGGGAGGGTTATTAACCCAACTGACCTAAGAGGTAGTGGGTCGGAAAGGTCACCACCTCCTCTCTTGTTGAGGCTCCAAAACAAATTTTAGAGGTTTTCGTGTCAATCTCGGAAGGTTTCATACCTTTAGTAGATCATTTCTCAGAGTCATCACGGGCTAACTCTAGGGTGAGCCCAAGATCAATCCTAAGAATAATCTATTTGAGAATCATTATAGTACTCCAAACAATTATTTATTTAGAGGCCTCTCGGATATTTCAGAGGATTTTCTTGATGAGGATGAACTCCTTGGAGAGGAACTCTATGAATTTGATTTGGCCACTGATCTCGACTATCCATATAGATGTATAATGCGATGTATGCAATTATATGCTTAATTTCCTTAATAGTGATTCCTATTTTGCAACAAAACCAAAAACTTGATCCAAAACAAAAGCTAGGTAAATTTTTCACTATAAAGCAAAGAAGAATATATTTATAATATTTAAATATGCGATATTACGCAAGTATACATATCATTATCAAGTAATATAGGACTTTTGATTAAGCCTCGAATATCGAACCCACAGAAAAACTGACAATATGCACTTTATAAAGCTAGAAAGTTTATATAACAAAAGTATACTTAGTAAAATATTCTTATTTAAAATTAAGGTGTTATAATAGGAATGAAAATTTGATTCTTTTTGTAATTTTTTGTTTATGAAAATAAAGTAAACAACTAATTAACTTAACAAAATATTTGCAAGATGAAGGTAATTTAAGTAAAATATTTTTTTCCTTATCAAGAATCAGTAATAAGTATAGAAATTCTATTGTAGAAGTATGTTAAATGTGTTGTGTCAAATAGAAGCAATAATATTCTTTACCCTTACTAGAGATGCTATATAGAACATTGGCTAATTTATAGTTTGAATAGTCTTGAAAACCGGTTAGTGAGGGAAGATATCAGCTCTCACACTAGAGTTCTCTCTTCTCCCTCCACCTGGGGGCTAACATATCCTATATAAACCTAAGACTATAAATCAAATTGGGGGCTTTAGCATGTCACTCTAAATTCCTCTAATTCTACACCCTTTAAAAGTTTATTTCCCTATTTATTTGCACTCAACCCCATGAACTACAATCTCATCTATGAAATCAATATGTGATTCTAACCATTTTTTTACTGAGACAATACCATCTCGGATCTTACATGTTCTCACAACAGGTATTAACATCCTAATTGGTCAAATCAAGAAGTAAATGAAGTACAAGGTTTCTTTAAATACTTAATCACTTATCATTTTAAGGAAAAAGATAAAAAAAAAACTACTCATAATCTATGAAGAAAACACAACCACACATGAGTTTAAAAGTAGAAATCATGCATACAAATAGAAATCTTAAATTAAAACCAAATGTAGTCACAAAGATAAACACTTATCTCAAATCCTCTCCACCAAATTCCTTGAAGTTCCTTTGAATTTTCTTCCTTCACTCATAATACAAACTAACACTCAAAATAAAAAGAAAAGTGGTCGACGGTGACAGTAGCGGCGGCGATCGACAGCGACGACGACTATGCTTACTAAAAATTATGATGGGTGTGCATGTCTAATGGCTGGCCCCTTTCTTTGATGATCTAAGTCTTCTTTTATAAAAAAATCCAAATAATGCCTTGGTGTCTCTTCAAAATGTGTCTCCATTCAATGAATCTTCTAGAAGTTGTCTTCTTTCAAAAGCCAATTGAATGAATTTTCATGTTCATGAGCTATTTCCCACATTTTTTTTCCAAGGTTTGCTTCAAACACCTCTTAAAAAATTCATCTAAATTCAATGAATCATTAAATAACTACTTATGGCACTTAGACGGAACTCTCTCTAAATAACTGATCCATGGGCACCAGTTATGAGCGCTTAGGCGCCTCAGTTCATTTTCGCACATTCATCATTTTTGTTCCAAATTTGACCTTTTTTTACTCCTGATAGTATTTTTCATCCATTTGATTGTACCTAAAATAAAAATACACAAATATCTTTCATTAAAGTAGAATATCTCAAAAATAGGTATAAAAATGTGTATATAAATACTATATATTTTAAGTGTATTAGCCACTAGCTAGGTCATGATTGTGACCACTCGAGCATAGAGCTCGAATGTTGAGGGCCACACACATGATCCCATCGAAGATGATCAACATGAGATTAAAAAATTCCATAGTTTCCCCGCATTTGATCAAGGGGAATGGAGCAAGGATGATATGATTGCTCACTTGCAGGCTTAGATTGTCCTTCTTGTTGCTCAGGTAGCAGCATTACAAAGAGAGAGGGAAATGTATGATGGTGTTGCTCTCCCTACTCAGTGTGAGGCATGCCCTGTTGTCCATACTGTGACTCTAACACCTTCTCAGCATGTTCATGCCATCTCCTTAGACGTTGCTCAGCATGAGCATGTCTCATATGACTCACACCTGCAGTACCTAGTTGATGCATAGATTAAATTTACCCTGGTGGCCCAACATGGTGAGAATTTTATGTATTAGGGTAAACCATATCCTGAGGCGTATTAGTATATTTTATACTTTATGAGGTTGGTTCCCCCTCATTTCAAAAGGTGTATGGGCTTTGGCAATCCTTGTCAACATATAGCCCAATTTAGAGCACTTTATTGTAATGTCGGCTACAATGATGCCCACTTGCTTCAAATTTTTGTTACCAGTTTAGCAAATTTTGCTTTTGAATAGTATGTTGATCTACTTAACAGCTCATTCAACAACTTATTTGGATTAGAAGATTCGTTCGTAAAATGCTTTGTAGGAGCGCACCACTAAGTCTCTATGTGTGACTAGTTGTTAGTCTGACTGGGTCCTTTTGATCCCTTGTGGGAGTTCATAATTTGGTGGTGCAGCCTAAGTTTGCAGAGTGAGCTGCAATTTTATGAGCAGCATGTGGTCGCATTCCTCAAGGACAAGATAAAAAACCCTATTTCACTCTAGTTAAAGATGAGTACGATCAAGACCTTTGAGACTTTAATAAAAAAGGTTGCTAGTCTAAAATATACATTGAATGTCTTCACCTTCAATGATACTGAGAAGATCAAGGGAAAAAAGCCTACAGTAATCCCTTCAAGGAGGAAGGAAGAGAGTCTAGCACTTTTTACATTTGATAAGAAATAGAAAAAGCTTGTCATGTATGTCGAGCATGCTAGCCCACCTCCTTAGAAGTAGAAATCTCAGGCTCTTGAGCAAAAGAGATCCAATATTTATCCTTTTAGGAATGATTATCTTAGGAAGATGCTCAAGAACCTGCTTATGTAGAAGATGCAGCTCCCACCGCCAAAGAGACCTCATAAGGTGAAGAAGAGAACCGAGCCAAACTACTGTTGATATCATAGACGTTTGGGGCATTTTCTTAAGGATTGTTATCCTTTCAAGAATTTTCTTGAGGCTCAGTATAAAGCTGGAGAGATTGAGAGACCAGACCAGTACTTGGAGATGCTTCATAGGAAGGGTTCTACAAAGATGGTGACAGTTGTTCTGATTTCCAACTTTTCTTCTGGTGTTTCTTCTTTTGCTTATGAATAAAATGTGGATTATAGTGCTCCTCTTGGCACATTTTATGATTATAAAATAATAAAATATGAATGTTTTGATTAAGTCTATGTGTTTCATGTCTTTATGGTTGATGCCCATGACATAGACGAAAATTATCATGTTGATAAAGAAGATGAACAATACACATTTTTTCCATCCTTGAGCGGTACATCCTACATATTTGATGATTTTGTGATTCATCCAGTGATATATATGATGCTTATGGCCATGATGGCATTATTGATGAGCGTTCCACTAAATGTACCACGAAATGTGATCCCTTTGAGTCCCTTGGTGAGAATATTCAGGAAGTCTGCCTCAGAAGCGGAAAACATCTCCCTCCAAGAGTGACACCCAACACTAAAGAGAAAGGGACATATATAATTTCCCAAAGGGTGAGTAAAGGAGATAATGAATCTTCTGAATTTGTGGACTATAATGTGTTGACACTCTTCAAGAGGTTGCCAACCTCTTTTAATATCTATAGGCAAATCTTTTTTTTCTTCGAAGCATAGAAAGATCTTATTTAGAGCACTTCAATAACCTGAGTTTTTCCATGCATACTATTTGGAGGAAAGGATGACGGAGCCAGCTATGCTGCCAGATGTGGTTGTCAATACCTTGTCGGTCGCCAAATTAGAAATTGTCGGTCACCAAATTAGAAATTGTCGGTCGCCAATATGGATATTCCGATGCCCAATTTTAAAAGATGTTTAATTTAATTTTTATATTGACATATAATTTTAGAAAAAGTATTATTTTAATTTTTGAAAATACAAGACCGAACTGATCTCAAATTTACAATAGTATAAATGCTCGAGCACAACACTGCAAGTAATATATCTACCTCGAAGGATAAATGCACTACTTACTGGTGGAGCTCAATTAAACAAACTAAAAAAATTATGACATCTGTTTTAGTCTGCAAAAAACCATTTTTTATATTGACCGACAAATTCCCTTATCTAATATAAAGAATTAGACAGGGTTTATATTACATAGGTTCTTAAAGCTCCCTATAGAGACAAACCCCTATAGTCAATTACATCTCAAATGATCGAGGTCACTTAAGAAAACTCTCAATTTATATAAAAAAATATTATCTCGAAGAATTTCAAAGAATAGGACTTTTCAAAGATCGGACCAAAGAGTGCAAATGAGAAAGACTCAAATTTGGAAAAATTATTATGGAATCTAAAGGAAGAAAATTAGGGGTTGTCATAGATCTTTAGGAGAATCTCAATGACTTCCCAAGATATCCTATGATTTGGCTTTAATTTTGAGAAAGAAATTATTGAATGTTTCGTCCTGCCAATTTTATTAGTTAGGGCTTACATTTGCATGACACAATCATACAAATAGTTTGGAAGATTAGAGGGTTTATGTCATAATAAACGATAACCTCAGAATCCTAAAATGAGTTAGGGCTTAGATTACACAACATGATCATGCAAAGGCCTAAAGATGAGGTGTGGATTTATGTCACACTAGGCGGACAACCTCAGAGTCCTATGGTTTGTGTTGTTTAATTCTAAGGAACTTTGCTGTTGAAGATTGTTGCTGTAGAAGGCTGCCCATAGTGCTAGTTCCAAAGCTCCTTGATGAAGTAGCAGTTCTAAGGCTTAAATGACAAGTTCAATTGAAAGGTTTAAATGGCAAGTCAGTTCAAAATGGGGGGGCGTAAAGTTGATTAGAGCAACATCGGTGAGGATCCCACGGTTCTCTCGTTCTGGTAACACTGATTCTTTTGAATCTCACTATCATAATCATGTGTACATTCTAATCCCCCAATTATTTCATTTATTTGCTCTATACTCTTCTGCTGCAAGGTTAATGCATTCATTAAATCATTCAGGGTAGGGGAGCTAGAGGAAGGAAGGTCATAACTAGTAGAGAGGATCTCTACTAGTAGAAAGTTCTTGACTCCTACTCCCAGATCTCCATTTTTCATAGGATTCATATGTCTTCAAATTAGCTTTACTAATGGGTTTCATAGGGTAAACCCATTATTCATCATCTTCAGCCTCAACTCTAGAAAGTTGGCAAAATGCATAAATGAGGCCAGGATATCCCATACCTCCACTTGATTCACTCTTTGTCGTGGTCAATATATTCTTATTAATAATTCTCCCCACATTTATAGTTCAATTATTCTGAATACAGAAATTCAGAATAACTCTATCTCTTGTTACCTCACTATGGTGATATGTAGGTAACAGAGTAGAGGAAATAAAATAGTGTCACGCTTTATATGTGACATTCAACATGGAAGCAGAAAAATTTACCCTTTCTCGTTGCTTTATCTTCCATGTCCATTTCCCATAAGTGAGAAAGTTTATGACATCATTCAATGGGACTTCCATTGTACTGAAGGTTTCATAATTGCAACTATAGGAGTCTGGGACTTCATAAAATAAGTTAATGCGGGCGGCACTAAACTCACAGAAAAACCCCTTACTCAAACGGTTCCATCCTTAGAATAGAACACATTGGCATAAAATTCTTTCACAATATTCACAGTAGCCTTATTGGTGGTATAATCAAAATTTTCCCACCTCCGTTCGGTAATAACTCATTCAACTTCTCCTCCCGGACTCTCAAAAACACAATCTTGTATACATTTCTTCCCTTCAAATATTGAAGTAAATCTCGACTAAGCCTTCGCATTGATGAAGTGAGACTCGTCAAACTCAAGTCGCCTCTTTTGTCACGGAGCCATGTCAATCTAATCAAAATTATAAAAATTCCAAAATACACTTCAAATACTCAATTAATGCTTCCAAGAGTGACTCTAAGAGTTCAAATCTAAATTCCATGATATTCTTCCAATTATTTTCACAACATTCTCAATTTTTTTCAGATCTTTTAAATGTGGAAGATATTCAAGGTGAAAATCAATTATTTTTAGGTTAGAGTGAAGTTATTACTGAGAGATGATAAAATCTGGTGTCTAAATGCTTTGAAATCGCCCCAAATCCAAGATCTTCAAGCCCTAGATCAAAATTTTTGTTTTTAAGAGGAATATGATGATGAATAGTGGCAGTTGACTGGTCAAAATCGCGGTTAAAAGTGTTTTTTCGGGATCTCGCTGTTGGCACTTCAGCGTCGTCAGCAAGTTCTATTGAATTAAATAGTTTAAGTCTCGGGAAAAATTCGTCGTCGGCAAGATTTTCAAAATTTGTTCAATTTACAGATTTTTGTGATTTTGATCAATTTCAAGCCTCAACGACATCTGTTCAATCATTCTAAACATAAATTTTATGTGATTAACTGATTTACTAACCCAAATAAACATTCACAACATAAAACCTTACAATTATACATAAATTCCAAGAGTTACAGTACATGTTACACCACACACATAAGTTTGATATTTTCAATTTAGCGTCGCAATCCAAGCCACAACACTCTAAACACTAAAAACAAACATCTTATGCTCATTCTCAACTATACTGAGATCTAAAAGAAAATTTAGAAAGTGACCTAAGCACATAAGTTCAAATCAAATCACACACTTAGACATACAGATAGCAAAATAAATCTACTACAAACTAACAATAATTTTAAATAAAAACTATTATAATCACAGTAAAAGTAAAGATAACTATGAGTCGCCTCCCATAAAGCGCTTGGTTGAACGTCGTCAGTCCGACCTATTCAAGTGTTATCCAGGTTGACTGATCATTAAAAGCTCTTTAAATTTTGGTCTTTTACTCTCAAAATATGGTTTTAATCTGTGTCCATTTACTTTAAATCTATTTCAAGTTTTTTGATCTTCAATCTCAACAGGCCTGTAAGTATAAACTTGAGTAACAATAAAGGGTCTTAACCAACGAGACATCAATTTCCCAGGAAATAACTTCATCCTAGTGTTGTAAAGCAAAACTTATTGTCCTGGTTCAAAGTTCTTTTAGTTAATCTTCTGATCATGCCATAACTTTAGCTTCACCTTATAAATTTTGTCGTTATCATAAGACTCATTTCTTAATTTATTTAATTGTAACAATCTCTTCTTACCAGCATCTTTCAAATTATAATTGAATTCCTTAATCGTCCAATATGCTTTATGCTCCAATTTTACTGTTAAGTGACAAGTCTTTCCAAAAATCAGTCTGTAAGGAGCTATTCCAATAGGAGGTTTATAAGGAGTCATGTAAGCCCATAATGTGGTATCCAGTCTAGTGGACCAATCTATTCTACTAGGGTTTCAAGTCTTTGTTTAATCTCTTTATTAGAAACTTTAGCTAACCCACTGGTTTGAGGATGATAGGCAGTAGAGATTCTATGAAATCTATTAGAAAGTTCAGCTAACCCACTGGTTTGAGGATGATAGGCAGTAGAGATTCTATGAATAAATTTGTTTAATCTCTCTATTAGAAACTTCAGCCAACCCACTGGTTTGAGGATGATAGGCAGTAGAGATTCTATGAATAATATTAAATTTCTGCCAATCTCTGAATGTATTTATTCCTAAAATGGGATCCTCCGTCAGTGATAATCATTCTCGACATTCCTGCCAATCTCTGAATATATTTATTCCTAAAATGGGATCCTCCATCAGTAATAATCATCCTAGACGCCAATCTCTGAATATATTTATTCCTAAAATGGGATCCTCCGTCAGTGATAATCATTTTAGGTATTTTATATCTAATGTTTTCATTAAAAATCTTGAAACACTTTTAGCGTCACAATGAGGTAAAGCTTGTGCTTCAATCTACTTTGAAACGCAGTCTACCGCAATTAATATGTATAAGTTCCTAGATGAAGGAATAAATTGTCCCATGAAATCTAATCCTCAAACATCAAAGATCTCAACTTCTAACATGAAATTCAAAGGCATTTCATTTCTTCTAGATCTATTGCCTACTCATTGGCATCGATCACAAGTTTTTATGTATCTGTAGACATCTCTAAAGAGAGTAGGCCAATAAAATCCAGCTTGTAAAATTTTATAAGTAATTTTATCAATCACAAATTGTCCTCCAAATTCAGAATCATGACATTTCTAAATGATTGTTCAGTTTCTTCATAAGGGGTACACATCTTCTCATAATAAGATCCTTACATTATTTATATAAATTAGGTTCATCCCAAAAATATGTTTTTGCATTTACATTGTTTATATAAATAAGGTTCATCTCAAAAATATGCTTTTGTCATGAATGAATTTCTTGTTGTTGCAATGTCAGCATAGGTGGCAAAATATCACTTACAATATAATTAACAATATCAGCTGCCATGGTATTTTCCACTCATTATTATTATAAAGTTGTTCATCAGGGAAACTGGCTATAATTTCTTTGTTGGTGTCAGATAATTCATGATATTCTAATCTCGATAAATGATTAGCAATTTGATTATCAGTTCCCTTTCAATCAATAACCCAAAATCAAATTCTTGCATCAAAAGTATTCATCTAATTAACATTGGTTTGGCATCCTTCTTTTGCATCAAATATTTAATAGTAGGGTGATCAATGTGCACAACTCATTTAGTCCCAATTAAAAAGATATAAATTTGTCAAAAGCATACACAATAGCCAATAACTCTTTTCCAGTAACAGTATAGTTAATTTAAATCATTAAGAGTTTTACTAGCGTAGTATATAACTTTAAAAATCTTTTCATACATTTGTCCAACATTAAGATTGGCTAGTAACTCTTTTTTAGTAACAGTATAATTAATTTGTGCATCATTAAGAGTTTTACTAGAAGTATATAACTTTAAAAATCTTTTCATACCTTTGTCCAAAGACAGCTCCAATAGCATAATCAATAGCATCTTATATAACTTTAAAAATCTTATCATACCTTTGTCCAAGAACAACTCCAATAGCATAATCACTAACATCGCACATCAATTCGAATGGTTTCTCCTAGTTAGGTGAAACTATAACAGGGGCTGTGATTAGTTTCTCTTTTAATAACTCAAAGGCATTTAAACAGTTTTCAATAAATTCAAATTTCTTGTACTTTTCTAAAATTTGGCACAGAAGTTTAGTAATTTTTGAAATTTTTTTAATATAATGCCTGTAAAAACCAAAATGTTCAAGAAAACTCCTAACCTCTTGTAAATTAGTAGGAGGTGTTAGTTTAGATATAACTTGAATTTTTGCAGGGTCTGCTTCCATACCATCTTCCAAAATTTTATCCTCTAACACAATTCCTCCTGCAACCATAAATTGACATTTCTCCCAATTCAGAACTAAGTTAGTTTTTTCACATAACTCTAAAATTTTTTCAAGATAATTTAAGCATGCGTCAAATGATGTTCCAAATACAGAGAAATCATTCATAAATACTTCCAATCCATCATCAATTAACTTACTAAATATAGACATCATACATCTCTAGAATGTTACAGGTGCATTACATAATCCGAACGACATTCTTCGAAAAGCAAAAGTCCCAAAAGGACTAGTAAATGTTTTCTTTTCTTGATCCTCAGAAGCAATATGAATTTGATGGTAGCCAGTATATCCATCTAAAATACAAAAATATTTGTGCACATCAAGTCTATCCATTATTTGGTCTAAAAATGGTAAAGAGAAGTGATCTTTTCTAGTGGCAGTGTTTAATTTTCTATAATCAATGCAAATACGCCACCCAGTAACTTGTTTGAGTGGTATTAATTCATTATTCTCTTTTGCTTCAACAGTCACTCTTCCTTTCTTAGGAACACAATGAATTGGACTTACCAAAGCACTGTCTGAAATAGGATATATAATTCCAGTGTCCAACCATTTCAAAATTTCCTTCTTGACTACTTCTTTCATCATTGGGTTTAATCTATTTTGTGGATCAACTCTTGGTTTATATTGTTCATCCAATTTAATTTTGTGCATACAGATCGAAGGACCGATTCCTTTAATATTAGTAAGGTCCAACCAAAAGCTTTCTTATATCTTTTTAATGTGTCTAACAGTCTTTGCTCTTACAGTTCTAAAAGCTTTCTTATATCTTTTTAATGTATCTAACAGTCTTTGCTCTTGCAGATCATTTAATTATGAAAGCTTTCTTATATCTTTTCAATGTATCTAACAGTCTTTGCTCTTGCAGATCATTTAATTCAGAAGCTTTCTTATATCTTTTCAATGTATCTAACAGTCTTTGCTCTTGCAGATCATTTAATTCCCTTATATTTTTTTAATGTATCCAAAAGTTTTTGCTCTTGCAAATCATTTAACTCTGAAGATATAATAACATGTATTGTAGATGAGTTTCCTAGAAACACATACTTCAAGTGGTTAAGCAATATTTTCAACTCATGCTCAGGTGGCTTTATAATTGACACACATACTTCAAGTGGCTAGGCAATACTTTCAACTCAAGTTCAGGTGGTTTTATACTTGACGAAACTAGATTCTTATCAGCATTTCTTGTAATATCCAACATCTCAAATCTTTCCTGAACATAATTTAATTCTTCATTTTCTATTTCATCTAAAATAACTTCATCTTTGTCTTCAAAATGTTCTTTAAAATGCTCGTGCAATAGATGCTCACTAATTTCCATGCGAAAACATTCATTATCTCTTTCAACAACAGGGTTTTTCATAGATTTCGCAATGTTAAAAGTCACTTCTCTCATAGTTAATTCTCCCTTTTGAACATCTATCATAGCTTTTCCAATAGCTAAAAAAGGTCTCCCTAAAATTATAAGTATTTGTTTATCTTCCTCCATATCTAAAACAATGAAATCCACAGGAAAGATAAATTTATCAACTATTACTAACACATCTTCTATAACTCCCATATGATAAGTAACTGAATGATCTCCTAATGGAGGAGTTATAAAAGTATGTAAGACTTCTCATAATCTTAATCTTTTGAAAATTGATAGAGGCATAAGATTAATGTTGTCTCCCAAATCAANCCTTCTTTACTACTTCTTTCATCATCGGATTTAATGTCCTTTGTGGATCAACTCTTGGTTTATATTGTTCATTTATTATAATTCTGTGCATACAAATCGAATGTCTGATTCCTTTAATATCAGCTAAGGTCCAACCAAAAGCTTTCTTATACCTTTTTAATGTATCTAACATTCTTTGCTCTTGCAGATCATTTAATTCTTATATAATAACAGGTAATGTAGATGAGTCTCCCAAAAACACATACTTCAAGTGGTTAGGTAATGTTTTCAACTCAAGTTTTAAAACACATACTTCAAGTGGTTAGGTAATGTTTTCAACTCAAGTTCAGGTTGTTTTATAATTCATAATAACAGGTAATGTAGATGAGTCTCCTAAAAATACATACTTCAAGTGGTTAGGCAATACATTCATCTCAAGTTCAGGTGGTTTTATAATCGATCACATACTTCAAGTGGCTAGGCAATACTTTCAACTCAAGTTCAGGTGATTTTATAATTGACGACACATACTTCAAGTGGCTAGGCAATACTTTCAACTCAAGTTCAGGTGGTTTTATACTTGACGAAACTATATTTCTGTGTATCCAACCATCAAATCTTTCTTGAACATAATCTAATTCTTCATTTTCTAATTTATCCAGAATAATTTGATCATTATCTTCAATTTTTTCTTCAAACTGCTCTTCTTTTTCAAAATGATATTTAAAATGTTCGTTTAGTAGATTNAAATATGATATATAATTCCAGTGTCTAACCATTTCAAAATTTTCTTTTTTACTACTTCTTTCATTATAGGGTCTAATCTCCGTTTTGGATCAACTCTTGGTTTATAGTGTTCATCTAATGTAATTTTGTGCATACAGATCGAAGGACTGATTCCTTTAATATCTGCTAAGGTCCAACTAAAAGCTTTCTTATATCTTTTTAATGTATCTAACAGTCTTTGCTCTTGCAGATCATTTAATTATGAAAGCTTTCTTATATCTTTTCAATGTATCTAACAGTCTTTGCTCTTGCAGATCATTTAATTCAGAAGCTTTCTTATATCTTTTCAATGTATCTAACAGTCTTTGCTCTTGCAGATCATTTAATTCCCTTATATTTTTTCAATGTATCTATCAGTCTTTGTTCTTGTAAATCATTTAATTCTGAAGATATAATAACAGTTAATGTAGATGAGTCTCCCAAAAATACATATTTCAAGTAGTTAGGTAATGTTTTCAACTCAATTTCAGGTAGTTTAATAATTGATGGAAATAGATTCTTATCAGCATTCTCTATAATATCCAACATTTCAAATCTTTCCANTAATATAATTCTGTGCATACAGATTGAAAGACTGATTCCCTTAATATCAGCTAAGGTCCAACCAAAAGCTTTTTTATATATTTTTAATGTATCTAACAGTCTTTGCTCTTGTAAATCATTTAATTCTATAGATATAATTACAGGTAATGTAGATGAGTCTCCCAGAAACACATACTTCAAATGGCTCAGCAATATTTTTAACTCAAGTTCAGATGGTTTTATAATTGACGGAAATAAATTCTTATCAGCATTTACGGTAATATTCAGCATCTCAAATCTTTCCTGAACATAATCTAAATCTTTCCTGAACATAATCTAAAATCTTTATTTACCATTAATTTCTTAAGAATTTCTATAAACAGAATATCTTTCATAAATTTCACATAATTGGGCATTTGCTCTAAAGCTTCAACGAAGGGAATGTTTACTGTTAACTTCTTAAGAATTTCTAAAAACTGGAAAATTGTTTATTCTATTTGTGTTGCTTCAATCTTTGAGGAAACAGTGGTGGAGGTTTCACTACAGTAATTTTCATTGATGTAAGTGGATATTCTAAATCTGGGTACACATGATCCTTTTTGTTGTCGGTATCCACTTTCTCCTTTTCAGTTTCCATTTCTTTTTGCACTATTATTTCCAATTCTTTTCCACTTCATAATTGTATCGTCTTTATCTATTCTTTTCCTTGATTTTTTTGATTTGGTTCCAAAGTACTAGGAAAAGTCCCTAATGTTCGGTTTCTAAGCGCAGTAGCGATATGCTCTAATTGATTTTCAATATTCTTGATAGCNAGGGAATATTTACCGTTAATTTCTTAAGAATTTCTAAAAACTTGGAAAATTGTTTATTTTGTTTGTGTTGCTCCATTCTTTGAGGAAATGGTGGTGGAGGTTTCTCCACAGTAATTTTCATTAATGTAAATGGATATTCTAATTCTGGATATTCATGATTCTTTTCTTTTTCTGTACCCACTTTCTCTTTTTCAGTTTCCATTTCTTTCTATACTCTTGTTTCCAATTCTTTTCCACTTCGTAATTGTATCGCTTTCATTTGTTCTTTTCCTTGATCTTTAGGATTTGATTCCGCAGTACTCGGAAAAGTTCCTAATTTTTGGTTACTAAGCGCAGTGGCGATATGCCTTAATTGATTTTCAATATTCTTAATATCAGTTCCTTGATTTTGTAGTTGATTTCCANTTTTCCTTGATCTTTAGGATTTGATTCCGCAGTACTCGGAAAAGTTCCTAATTTTTGGTTACTAAGCGCAGTAGCGATATGCCTTAATTGATTTTCAATATCCTTAATATCAGTTCCTTGATTTTCTAGTTGATTTCCATGAATTTGTAATTGATTTCCTTGATTCTGCAATTGTTGACCCATGTTTAATATCAGCTCTTCCATACAAAATTTCTTTTCCTTAATTTGAGTATTATCGTTAAATCCNTGCAGCAATCTGTGAAGCTAACATAGATATTGCATCAGAATCATGGATACTAGCTATTCTTTANGTTAACATTTCCTTGGTTGGATTAATTTCTTAATGGGTTCACTGGGTTGTTCGCTCATTGTTGATTTTAGCAGAATTGTTATTCCAATTAAAATTTGGATGATTCTTCCAACCTAGGTTATCATAGTTTGAGTAAGGATTGTTAGGTCTATTAATAGCATTTAAAGTCTCATACAAAGGTTGAGANGAATTTGTAATTGATTTCCTTGATTCTGCAATTGTTGACCCATGTTTAATATCAGCTCTTCCATAGACAACTACTTTTCCTTAATTTGAGTGTTACTATTAAATACTGGAGGATACGAAGGTCTATAGTTAACATTTTCTTGGTTGGAGGAATTTCCTAATGGGTTCACTAGGTTGTTTACCCATTATTTAATTGTAGAAGAACTGTTATTCCAATTAAAATTTGGATGATTCTTCCAACCTGAGTTATAATAGTTTGAATAAGGGTTGTTGGGTCTATTAATAGCATTTAAAGTCTCATATGAAGGTTGAACATTCAGAAATTGCCCAGATAAATTGTCTTCCATCATAAGAGGTGTTGGAGAATATATCATCCCATAATGATCTAATTTTTTTGATATTGCAGCAATCTGTGAAGCTAACATAGATATTACATCAGAATCGTGGATACTAGCTACTCTTTTAGGAATTACCCTTTCAGAGGGTCATTGAAAATTGTTGGTAGCCATCTCTTCTATTAATGAATAAGCCTCATCAAAAGGTTTTGAAATTAAAGAACCACCAGCCGCAACATCTATAATCGATCTAAGTGATCCCACTAATCTATTATTAAAAGTTTGAATTATCAACCAATCTAGTAATGAATATCTTTAAATCTCTCCCAAGCTTTGTATTTTGACTCTCCATCAATTTGATAGAATGATGTTATGTCATTTCTAAGTTTAGCAGTTTTGAATGGTGAGAAATATTTGGATAGAAATTTTTGTGGAAGTTCTCCCCGAGTTCTAATAGATCATCTTGCTAACGAATTTAACCACATCTGAGCCTTATCCCTCAGTGAAAAAGGAAAAAAGTCTAAGTCTAACAACATCATTTGAAACTATGTCATATTTAAAGGTAGCACACAGTTTTAAAAAAATAGCGAGGTGTAAATTAGGATCTTCATTTGGTGTACCTCCGAATTGATTGTTTTATGTCATTTGGATAATAGCAGGTTTAAGCTCATATGAATTAGCAGCTACATCAGAATTTTGAATAGATAAGTGAATTCCATCTGCTGTAGGATTTGCGTAATCTCATAGATGTCTAGGTTAGTGTTCATTTTCTATTTCTTGATTGTTCATGTTGTTTTCCATTGTATTAGAATTTCTTTCAATCTTCTAATCTAACAGTGTGTTCTAATTCTGAATCGTAGGGTATAAGATTTTCAGGTCCAAATTTACGCATAAAATTTGAAATCAGTACACAATAAGACAATCGACTAAATATGAAAATAAGTTGCAATTCAAGTAAAACTTTTCTAATAATCCTAAATTGTCTATTACTCTAATTATGATTCTTGTTTACACCCTGAGAATGGTGTCAAAAACTTGACAGCGACTTTATATGTGCTAGCAAATAAAAGTATTTATTACTGCTGCTAAAAGATTTAATTCCTCAGCAAATATATCAAAACTTAATAACAGTTAGAAATTCAATAAAGATAGATGTATAAAATATTCATCAATTGTAAAGTCACACTAATCAACGCAAGTATACTTATCGCTCAAGTAATCTAGGGCTCTAATGGAGTCCTACATATCGATCCCATGGGGAGTAATATTAGAACTACAAACTAAGATTTTAGAAAAGCAATATTGAATCGCAACAATGAAATTATATTTGCTTATCTGTCACTAATAGGCAATTTAAATAAATATGTAATTTTAATAACTCTTAAATAACTAATTATAATAATTAGATTTTTAATGCCATATTCAATATATAAGGAAGAATCTTTCTCCTTGTCAAGAAATTATAGTGAATGAATAAAGTGAAACTGTTCAATTTGTAATGTACCGAATAGGAGCATACCTATTATTTACCCTTTAGCCCAGGCATAAAGAACATTGACTAATCCTACGCTTGTTTACTAAATCTGTGGCTAGGCTGAGAGGATATCGACTCTCACTTCGGAGCTCCCATGTTTCCCTCACCTGAGGGCTGACATCTACACTTCAATACCCAAACGATAGGACCAAATTAGGGATTTTAGTCTGTCACTCTAAAATCTAAAATTCTACTCCTGATAATTTATTTCCTTATTTATTTGCACCCAACTTCCAAGGGCTTTGACCTCCCTGAATCTTGGATGTAATATTCACTTTAGTTGTAAAACTCAACACATTTTAACAAATAAATTAANAAGAGTTACAGAAGTAGGTGAGACTTCTCATAATCTTAATCTTTTGAAAATTGATAGAGGCATAAGATTAATGTTGTCTCTCAATTCACATAAAACTCTTCCATAAAAATTTTCACCGATAGCACACGGTATAATGAAACAACCTGGCATAAGATTAATGCTGGCTCCCAAATCACATAAAGCTCTTCCATAAAATTTTTCAGCGATAGCACACGGTATAGTGAAACTACCTATTTAATTTTTCAGGAAGCTTTTTCTGAATAATTGCACTACACTCTTCACTAAGTGCAACAGTCTCATTATTAATGAACTTCCTTTTCCTGTTCAAAATATCTTTCATAAATTTCACATAATTGGTCATTTGCTCTAAAANCTTCCTTTTCCTGTTCAAAATATCTTTCATAAATTTCACATAATTGGTCATTTGCTCTAAAACTTCTACAAACGGAATATTTACTGTTAATTTCTTAAGAATTTCTAAAAACTTGGAGAATTTTTTATCCTTTTTATGTTGCTTCAATCTTTGAGGAAACAGTGGTGGAGGCTTCTCCATAGTAATTTTCATTCGTGTAAGTGGATATTCTAACTGGGTATTCATAATCCTTTTCTTTCTCTGTATCCACTTTCTCTTTTTCAATTTCCTTTTCTTTCTACACTCTTGTTTCCAATTCTTTTCCACTTACTCTTTTTCAATTTTAGTTTCTTTTTGCACCCTTGTTTCCAATTCTTTTCCACTTTGTAATTCAATCGCTTTTATCTGTTCTTTTCCTTGATCTTTAGGATTTGGTTCCACAGTACTAGGAAAAGTTCCTAATATTCGATTACTAAGCGCGGTAGCAATATGCCCCAATTGGGTTTCAATATTCTTGTTGATTTTGTAATTGATTTCCTTGAATTTATAATTGATTTCCTTGATTCTGCAATTGTTGACACATTTTGTAACTGGTTCCTTGAATTTGTAATTGATTTCTTTGATTTTGCAATTGTTGACCCATGTTTAGTATCAGCTCTTCCATAGACAACTTCTTTTCCTTAAATTGAGTGTTACTGTTAAATCCTGGAGGATAAGAAGGTCTATTGTTAATAANTAAAACTTCTACAAAGGGAATATTTATCATTAATTTCTTAAGAATTTCTAAAAACTTGGAGAATTGTTTATCATTTTTATGTTGCTTCAATCTTTGAGGAAACAGTGGTGGAGGTTTCTCCATAGTAATTTTCATTCGTGTAAGTGGATATTCTAACTGGGTATTCATGATCCTTTTCTTTCTCTTTTTCAATTCATTTTTTTCTACACTCTTGTTTCCAATTCTTTTCCACTTAGTAATTGTATCGCTTTTATCTTTTCTTTTCCTTGATCTTTAGGATTTAGTTCCACAGTACTAGGAAAATTTCCGAATGTTTGATTACTAAGCGCGGTAACGATATGCCCCAATTGGTTTTCAATATTCTTGATAGCAGTTCCTTGAATTTGTAACTAGTTTCCTTGAATTTGTAATTGATTTCCTTGATTCTGCAATTGTTGACACATGTTTAGTATCATCTCTTCCATAGACAACTTCTTTTCCTTAAATTGAGTGTACTGTTAAATCCTAGAGGATAAGAAGATCTATTGTTAATAACATTTAAAGTCTCATACGAAGGTTGAACATCCACAAATTTTCTAGATGAATTCTCTTCCATCATAGTAGGTGTTGGAGAATAATTCATTCCATAATGATCTAATTTTTTTCATATTGCAGCAATCTACGAAGCTAACATAGATATTGCATCAAAATCTTGGATACTAGCTACTCTTTTAGGATTTATCCTTTCAGAGGGTCATTGAAAATTTTTGGCAGTCATCTCTTCTATTAACAAATATGCCTCATCAAAAGGTTTTGACATTAAAGAACCACCAGTGCAACATCTATAATCGATCTAAGAGATCCCACTAATCCATTATAAAAAGTTTGAATTATCAAACCATCTCTTCTATTAACTAATAAGCCTCATCAAAAGGTTTTGACATTAAAGAACCATCAGTTCTCTTCTATTAATGAATAAGTCTCATCAAAAGGTTTTGACATTAAAGAACCACCAGCCGCAATTTCTATTAATGAATAAGCCTCGCAAAAAGTTTTGACATTAAAGAACCACCAGCCGCAACATCATAATCGATCTAAGAGATCCCACTAATCCATTATAAAAAGTTTGAATTATCAACCAATCTGGTGACAATCGATCTAAGAGATCCCACTAATCTATTATAAAAAGTTTGAATTATCAACCAATCTGGTAATGAATGATGAGGGCACTTCTTAAGATCTTTAAATCTCTCCCAAGCTTCATATATCGACTCTCCATCAATCTGACAAAAATGATGTTATGTCATTTCTAAGTTTAGCAGTTTTTTATGGAGGGAAATATTTGGATAGAAATTTATATAGAAGTTCTCCCCAAGTTCTAATAGATCCAGGTGCTAACGAATTTAACCACATCTTAGCATTATCTCTAAGTGAAAAAGGAAAAAGACTAAGTCTAACAGCATCGTTCGAAACTCTATCAAATTTAAAGGTAGCACAAAGTTCTAAAAAACTAGCGATGTGTAAGTTAGGATCTTCATTTGGTGTACCTCTGACTTGATTGTTTTGTACCATTTGGATAATAGTAGCTTCAAGCTCAAATGAATTAGCAGCTACATCAGGATTTTGGATAGATAAGTGAATTTCATCTGCTCGAGGATTTGCATAATCTCGTAGAGGTCTAGGTTGATGTTCATTTTTTATTCCTTGATTATTCACATTGTTTTCCATTGTGTCAGGATTTATAGGTTCTTTTCTTAGTTTTCTAATTCTTCTAACGGTGTATTCTAATTCTGAATCGTAGGGTATAAGATTTTCAGGTCCAAATTTAAGCTTACAATTGAAATAAGTACACAAAAAAATAGTTAACTAGATATGAAAATAAGTTGCAATTCAAGTAAAAGTTTTCTCATAGTCCTAATTTGTTTGTTACTCTAATTATTATTTTTTTACTCCCTGGCAATGATGCCAAAAACTTGACACGTTTATATATGCTTAAAAATACAAGAATTTGATACTGTTGCTAGAAGATTTAAGTCCCCAGAAATGACGCCAAAAACTTGACAACGGTTATAGATTTGATAAAAATGTATATAAAATATTCAATAATTGCAAAGTCACACTTATCAACGCAAGTATATGTATCACTCAGGTAATACAGAACTCTAATGGAGTCCTGGATATCGATCCCACACGGGAGTAATACTAGAGGCTACAAACCTAGGATTTAGAAAATCAATACTTAATCACAACAATACAATTCAAATTGCTTATTTGTCACTAATAGGCAATTGAAATAAATATGTAATTTTAACATCTCTTAATTTAACTAATTCTACTAATAAAGTTTCTAATGTGAAGTTCAATATATAAGAAAGCATCCTTCTTTTTCTCAAGAAATTAAAGTGAATGGATAAAGTGAATTAGTTCAAATTGTATTGTGCCAAATAGGAGTATACATATTCTTTACCCTTTAGTCCAAGCATAAAGAACATTGACTAATCCTATGCTTGGTTACTGAATCTGCAGTTAGGCTAGGAGGATATCGGCTCTCATTTCAGAGCTCCCACAATTTACTAAATTTGCGGCTAGGCTGGGAGGATATCGGCTCTCACTTCGGAGCTCCCACGCTCTTCGCCTGAGGGCTAACATCTACACTTCAGCACCCAAACGATAGGACCGAATTGAGGATTTTATTCTGTCACTCCGCCTGAGGGCTAACATCTACACTTCAGCACCCAAACGATAGAACCTAATTGAGGATTTTAGTCTGTCACTCTAAAATCTCCAATTCTCCCGATAATTTTTATTTCCCTATTTATTTACACCCAACTTTTAAGGAATTTGACCTCCCTAATTCTTAGATGTAATCCTCACTTTAGTTGTAAAACTTAACATATTTTAACAAATCGATTGACCAGTTTGAAAGTAAATTAAGATTGAAGTGAAAAGATCATCACAACTTCTTTAACATTCTCATGGCTCAACCAATTCAAATCACCATTTCAAAAAATCACAAGATACGGAGAAAGACAGATAAAACTACTCATAACTCATAGAGAAGATACGACAAAACTTAGAACTTATATAAAGAAAAGTCATACAAACTTCAATAAGTAAATACCACTTATCTCTAACTCCTCCACAAGCAAACTCCTCGAAGTTCCTCTGAATCTCTTTCTTTCTTTACAGCACACAGAATTCTTCTTCGAAGTGGAGGAGGAAGAAATCTCTCACTTTCTCTCCACTCTTACAATCTCTCAAAGAATTCCTCACAATACTAACCCTAAATTAAACTCTCTACACTCTACAAATAACAAAAACTCAGCGGACAATACCGCGAGGCTCCTCTTTTTTTGGCCCAAATGTTTCTCTTAAAGTTGTAAAAAAGTTTTCCAAGATTTACAAAAAAATCCCTTAAAAAATCGTCCACATTCAATACATCTGTTGAGAGAACCACTGTTCTAGCCATCGACGACCTCGATGGTGTCATCGGCGACCTTATAGAATAATTGATTCTGGACTCTCGGGAAAAACCCACCGTCGGCGTCGTTGGGCTCGTTGTCGGCGCCCTAGTTTAAATATTTATATTTTGGTCATTTTTGCTCCAAATTTGCTCCTTTTTGCATCTTTTTGCTCCAATGACCATTATTCAACATACCTGTAACAAAACATAAAAAATATCATTCTTTAAAGTACAATATCATCAATATTAGTATAAAATAGGTATAAAAATCTCAACATATTTTTCTTTGGTCAGGTCTCCACTGCACATAAAATTCACTCAAACCACATGACTAAACAAAAATAAATCTAAATCAAAGTACATTGATAATTATGGGTTTAGTCATGTGGTTTGAGTGAATGTGCTTGGTTTAACGTTCAAAAATAAATCTCCAAGTATATTTTAGTCATGTGGTTTATTTTAACATTGTTTCCCATAATGTGCTTGGTTTAACGTCGTTAGCCAGACTTATCCAATCTTTACTCTGGTTGATATAACATTAAGACTTCATTAAAGATAGGTTTGTGTCCATCAAAGTAAGGTTTCAGTCTATGTCCATTCACTTTAAATATTTTTTTAGTTTTTGGATTTTTAATATCCACAACACCATATGGGTAGACTTTCATCACAATAAATGACTCCATCCAACTGAAATTAAGTTTTTTGAGAAATAATTTCAGTTTTGTTTTATACAATAAAACTTCTTGTCTAGGTTCAAAAACTTTTTTTAAATATCTTACAATCATGCCAATTTTTCATTTCTTCTTTATAAATTTTAGCATTTTCATAAGATTCATTTCTAATCTCCTTGAGCTCATTTAATTGCAATAATCATTTCTCACCAGCATATTTCAAATTAAAATAAAATTCCTTAATAGCCCAATTAGGTTTATGCTCCAATTCCACTTATAAGTGACAAGTCTTTCCAAAAAATAGTCTATATGGGGACATTCATATATGAGTTTTGTATGTTGTTTTATAGGTCCATAATGTAGTATCCAATCTAACAGGNACCAAAAGAAAATATGTTGAGATTTTCATACCTATTTTATACTATTTTTGATGATATTGCACTTTAAAGAAACGTATTTTTTATGTTTTGTTGCATGAATGATGAATTAGGGTCATTGGAGCAAAAAGATGCAAAAAAGAGCAAATTTGGAGCGAAAAGGACTAAAATGTGAAGATTTTAACTAGGGCCCCGACGGCAAGATTTTCCCGAGACTCCATAATTAATTTACTTAAAAGGCCCACCGACGATGCCCTCGAGGCCACCAATGGTGAGATCATGGTTATGTCCAACCAGGCTTTGGATGAGGATGAATTTTGTAAGGGTGCTTAGGAAACTCTTGGGAAAGCTCATCCATAACTTTAAAAGAAGATTTTGGCCAAAAATTGGAGAGAGCCTAGAGGTCCTGAAGGTCAGAGAGGGTCCATTAGTGTTTGGTAGAGAGTCTAAATTGTGAGGAATTCTTCGAGAGATTGTAAGAGTGGAGGGAAAGTGAAAGATTTCTTCCTCCTTGCCGCTTCGATGATGAATTCTGTGAGTTGTAAAGAAATGAAGAGATTCAGAGGAACTTCGAGGAGTTTACTTAGGGAGACATTACAGATAAGTTTATTTATCATTACAGTTTGTATGACGTTTATTTTATATATGAATTCCGAGTTTTGTTGTGTTTTCCCCATGAGATCTTAGTTGTTTTATTTGTCTTTCTCCTTGTCTTGAGATTTGTGAAATGGTGATTAAATTTGGTTGAGCCATGAAAATGTTAAAGAAATTCTGATGATCTTTTCACTTCGATCTTAATTTACTTTAAATCTAGCCAATTGATTTGTTAAAGTATGTTAAGTTTTACAACTAAAGTGAAGATTACATCCAAGATTTAAGGAGGTTAAACCCCTTAGAAGTTGGGTGAAAATAAATACAGAAATAAAATTATCGGGCGTAGAATTGGATATTTTAGTTTGACAGACTAAAATCCGCAATTTGGTCTTATCGTTTGGGTGATGCAGTATAGATGTTAGCCCTCAGGTGAGGGGAACGTGGGAGCTCCGAAGTGAGAGCTGGTATCCTCCCAGCCTAGCCGCAGATTCAGTAAGCAAGCGTAGGATAAGTCAATGTTATTTATGCGTAGACCAAAAGGTAATGAATAGATATGCTCCAATTTGGCACAATACAAATTGAAATGATTCACTTTATCCATTCACTATAATTTCTTGACAAGGAGAAGGATGCTTCAAATTGAACTGATTCACTTTATCAATTCACTATAATTTCTTGACAAAGAGAATGATGTTTTCAGTGTATTATTGAATAACACATTTAAACCCTCATTAGTATCATTAGTTATTTAATAGTTATTAAAATTACATATTTATTTTAATTGTCCATTCACTATAATTTCTTGACAAGGAGAATGATGCTTTCTTATATATTGAATATCACATTGGAATTCACTATAATTTCTTGACAAGGAGAAGGATGCTTTCTTATATATTGAATATCACATTTAACTAATTTATTAGTATAATTAGTTATTTAAGAGTTATTAAAATTACATATTTATTTCAATTGTCTATTAATGTAGTATAATTAGTTATTTAAGAGTTATTAAAATTACATATTTATTTCAATTGCTTATTAGTGATAGGTATAATTAGTTATTTAAGAGTTATTAAAATTACATATTTATTTCAATTGCCTATTAGTGACTCATAAGCGACAAGGAGAAGGATGCTTTCTTATATATTGAATATCACATTAAAAACCTTATCAGTATAATGTGAGTTATTTAAGAGTTATTAAAATTACATATTTATTTCAATTGCCTATTAGTGACAGATAAGCAAATTAAATTCCATTGTTGCGATTGAGTATTGCTTTTCTAAAGTCTTAGTTCGTAGTTCTATTATTACTCCCTGTGGGATCGATATCTAGGACCCCATTAGAGCCCTACATTACTTGAGCAATACATATACTTGTGTTGATAAGTGTGACTTTACAATTATTGAATATTTTATTCATCCATCTTTATCAAATTTCTAACTATTATTAGGATTATTAGAAAATTTTTACTTGAATTGCAACTTATTTTCATGATTAGTTAACTGTTTTACTGTATCCTGATTTCAAATTGTATGGGTAAATTTGGACCTGAAAATCTTATACCCTACGATTTGGAATTAGAACGCACTATTAGAAAAATTAGAAGATTGAGAAGAGAACCTAGAAATTCTGTTACAATGGAAAACAACGTGAATAATCAAGGTATAGAAAATGAATACCAACCTAGACCCCTACGAGATTATGCAAATCCTACAGCAGATGAAGTTCACTTATCTATCTAAAATCCTGATGTAATTGTTAATTCATTTGAGCTTAAACCTATTATTATCCAAATGGTACAAAAAAATCAATTCGGAGGTACACCAAATAAAGATCTTAACTTACATCTCGCTAGTTTTTTAGAACTGTGTGGTACTTTTAAATATGACAGAGTTTCAAATGATACCGTTAGACTTAGACTTTTTTCTTTTTCACTAAGGGATAAGGCTAAGATGTGGATAAATTCGTTAGCGCCAGGATCAATTAGAACTTGAGGAGAACATTCACGTATATTTCTATCCAAATGTTTCCTTCCATCCAAAATTGTTAAACTTAGAAATGACATAACATCGTTCTATCAAATTAATCGAGAGTCAATATACGAAGCTTGGCAGAGATTTAAAGATCTTCTTAGGAAATGCCCTCATCATTCGTTACCAGATTTGTTGATAATTCAAACTTTTTATAATCGATTAGTGGGACNTTTTAATGTATCTAACAGTCTTTGCACTTGCAAATCATTTAATTTTGAAGATATAATAACAGGTAATGTAGACGAGTCTACCAGAAAAACATACTTCAAGTGGTTGGGCAATATTTTCAACTCAAGTTCAGGTGGTTTTATAATTGACGGAACTATTTTTTTATCAGCATTTTCTGTAATATCCAACATCTCAAATCTTTCCTGAACATAATCTAATTTTTCATTTTCTAATTCATCCAAAAAACTTCATCATTATTTTCAAATTGTTCTTTCTCTTCAAAATATTCTTTAAAATATTCATTCAATAGATGTCACTAATTTCCATGCAAAAACATTCTTTATCTCTTTCAACAGCAGGGTATTTCATAGATTTTACAATGTTAAAAGTCACATCTTGATTGTTAACTCTTTATCTCTTTCAACAGCAAGGTATTTCATAGATTTTACAATATTAAAAGTCACTTCTTGATCGTTTACTCTCATTAATTCTCCTTTTTGAACATCTATCATAGCTTTTCCAGTAGCTAAAAATGGTCTCCCTAAAACGATAATTCTCCTTTTTGAACATCTGTCATAGCTTTTCCAGTAGCTAAAAATGGTCTCCCTAAAATTATAGGTATTTCTTTATCTTCCTCTATATTTAAGACAATGAAATCCACGGGAAAGATAACTTTATCAACTTTTACTAGCACATCTTTTTTAACTCCTTTAGGATATGTAACTGAACAAACCGCTTACTGTAGAGTTATAGAAGTAGGTGAGACTTCTCTTAATCCTAATCTTTTGAAAATTGATAGAGGCATAAGATTAATGCTGACTCCCAAATCACATAAAGCTCTTCAATAAAATTTTTCACTGATAGCACACGGTATAGTGAAACTGCCTAGATCTTTTAATTTTTCAGGAAGCTTTTATTGAATAATTACACTACACTCTTCACTAAGTGCAACAGTTTCATTATCAGTTAACCTCCTTCTATTGTTCAGAATATCTTTCATAAATTTCACATAATTGGGCATTTTCT
>JXCR01118749.1:71893-105859 GCA_002079205.1 Phalaenopsis hybrid cultivar | reverse complement strand
ACAAAACTTGGAATTCATATATAAAAGCAAAGTCATACAAACTACAACAAGTAAAAAAAACTTATCTCTAATTTCTCCCCAAGAAAACTCCTAGAAGTTCCTATGAATCTCTTCCTTTCCTTACAGTATACAAAATTCCACTTTAAAGCGGCAAGGAGGAAGTAATCTCTCACTTTCCCTCCACTCTTACAATCTCTCGAAGAATTCCTCACAATTAGACTCTTTATTAAACTCTCTACACACTACTGGAACCTCTCTAACATCCAAGACATCTCCACTTTTCAGCCAAAATCTTCCTTTAAAGTTGTGGTTGAGTTTTCTCAAGAGTTGCCTAAGCACCCCTCCAAAATTCGTCCTCATCCAAAGCATTGTTGGACATAACTGCCGATCTCACCGTCGGCGGCCTTGAGGGTGCTGTAAGCGGGCCTTCTAAATTCTTAAATCTGGAGTCTTAGAAAATTCTCATCGTTGGCGCCGTTGGTCTCGCCGTCGGCGCCCTAGTTCAAATCTTCACATTTTAGTCCTTTTTGCTCCAAATTCACTCCTTTTTACATCTTTTTGCTCCAATGACCCTAATTCATCATTCCTGCAACAAAACATCAAAAAAACATTTCTTTAAAGTTCAATATCATCAAAAATAGTATAAAATAGGTATGAAAATCTCAACATAGTTTTCTTTGGTCAGGAATCATTATGAATAAGCCAATTTATGGACTTGGACATCCTTCAAGAAATTTTTCTGATTTGCAGTCAATCCCAAGTGCCACATGAAAATTGGGAAAAAGTTTTACTACCATGGGAGCCTATGATTCTTATTGATGATCATTTCGTTGGTAATGGAAATGAAGCATTAAATGCTATTATAGATCATTCTTCACATACTTCATCTCCATTAATGCCACCATCAGTTGGAAGTTTGCTAGCTTTAGAGAAGAATTTGAAAAAAATTAAAAGAGAACTTTAGAGTATTATGAATGCAGTAGGAGGTCTAAAGTATCGTTTGATCACCTAGATTAGAGAATAAAAGAAAATTTTGATCACACTGGAACCATTGAAGCAGGATTAGTTCGGATGTTTAAGGAAAAGGGGTGGATTGAAGAAAGTTCAACAGATCAATTCCCGTACCGATCCTTCTACAACCTATTTGTTCATTACCAATCTATGGGAGATATTAGAGGAGATGAAAGCACTGAAGATAAGGCTGAATGATTAAAGATTGTGAACTCTTTACTTGCTTAAAAATGTTTATGTGTTTAGTATAATTGTATGGATTTGGTTAGGTTTGATTTATTTTGTTTTTGCTTTAGAATTCTACACTTTGATTATGTGTACAGTTTTGTTTCAGCATTTAGTGTTGTGGCTTGATTTCGATAATGATTTATTATTAGTTTGTTTAATAGGTATGAATTTGTGAAACGTGTTTGTAAAATGTGTATTTTCATATATAAAAGATAATTTTTTATTGTTTATGAAAATGATTGTTTGTGAAATGCGTATTTATGAATTTAGAATAAAATTTTNCCATTAATGCCACCATCAGTTGGAAGTTTGCTAGCTTTAGAGAAGAATTTGAAAAAAATTAAAAGAGAACTTAAGAGTATTATGAATGCAGTAGGAGGTCTAAATTATCGTTTGATCACCTAGATTGGAGAATAAAAGAAAATTTTGATCACACTAGAACCATTGAAGCAGGATTAGTTCGGATGTTTAAGGAAAAGGGGTGGATTGAAGAAAGTTCAACAGATCAATTCCCGTACCGATCCTTCTACAACCTATTTGTTCATTACCAATCTATGGGAGATATTAGAGGAGATGAAAGCACTGAAGATAAGGCTTAATGATTAAAGATTGTGAACTCTTTACTTGCTTAAAAATGTTTATTTGTTTAGTGTAATTGTATGGATTTGGTTAGGTTTGATTTATTTTGTTTTTGCTTTAGAATTCTACACTTTGATTATGTGTACAGTTTTGTTTCAGCATTTAGTGTTGTGGCTTGATTTCAATAATGATTTATTATTAGTTTGTTTAATAGGTATGAATTTGTGAAATGTGTTTGTAAAATGTGTATTTTCATATATAAAAGATAATTTTTTATTGTTTGTGAAAATGATTGTTTGTGAAATGCGTATTTATGAATTTAGAATAAAATTTGTGTTTAAAAATACTAAAAACTTTGGAGAAAATTGAAAGGAAAATTGAAAATTTGAAAAATCAAAATAGTGAATTTCGGGCCTTCAGCACTGACAACGCTGGCATTAGCGTCGACGGTGCCCTCTACCCAAGAGCATTGAATTAGCCCTTTAATCCACGATTTTCACCGCAAACCTCTATTTTTAGCCACTTAAGTCTTCTTAAACCTTTGGTTTTGCACCTAGAGCTTGATTTTGGGCANCGCAAACCTCTATTTTTAGCCACTTAAGTCTTCTTAAACCTTTGGTTTTGCACCTAGAGCTTGATTTTGGGCGGATTTGAGGCAATTTTGAGGCAAAGAAACTTTGGATTTCATTTTCTCTAGGTAAGAGCTACACTTTAAAGTAAAAAAATTTTGGTTTTCACCAAAGATTTTTCTCACATTAACTAGATCCAAAATTTTGAAATTTTTTTGAGAAATTTCGAGAAAATGCTTTGTTGAAGAACTCTTACTTAGTGGATTTAAGTTTTAAGTAGTTTACATTTTGATTTTCAGAATTTTTTGGATTTATTCTAAGATTTTTCAAAATTTTCTAGATTTCATATGGCACCTAGATTGAGCAAAAGAAAAGTAGAATATGATGAGTAGAGATTTGTTAGCTTTAGAGCTAGTGCTCGATTTCATAGTTTGCAAGAAAATAAAAAAGTAATTCAGAGGTTTTAAAAATCCAGGAAGAGAAGTTGAATGATTGATTATCACTCGGCAATGAGAAAACTTATATTATTTTACTGCCGATGCAATAGCTGGGATTGTAATGGAAGGTTATGCCAATCTTCCTGATGCTTCTGAAGATTTTGTTTTTGTTCGAGGAAAAAGGGTGGAGTTTACTCCAAGAAAAATTAATGAGTTTTATCAGTTAGAAGATGTCTATATATGCCAGTATCATTCTTGTTTTGCTACAGATCAGGCTTAGATGAAGTTATTTCTTTTCTGACAAGTGAAAACGGATCTTGGAAAAAAAAAATTGGAGTTAAAGTTAATCTTCCCCTTTCTATGTTAAATCNTTTGCAAGAAAATAAAAAAGTAATTCAGAGGTTTTAAAAATCCAGGAAGAGAAGTTGAATGATTGATTATCATTCGGCAATGAGAAAACTTATATTATTTTACTGCCGATGCAATAGTTGGGATTGTAATGGAAAGTTATGCCAATCTTCCTGATGCTTCTGAAGATTTTGTTTTTGTTCGAGGAAAAAGGGTGGAGTTTACTCCAAGAAAAATGATTGAGTTTTATCAGTTAGACGATGTCTATATATGCCAGTATCATTCTTGTTTTGCTATAGATCAGGCTTAGATGAAGTTATCTCTTTTCTAACAAGTGAAAAAGGGGCTTGGAAAAAAAAATTGGAGTTAAAGTTAATCTTCCCCTTTCTATGTTAAATGTAGTATCTAAAGCCTGACAAAATTTTATTCCTTGGAGGATGATTCCAACAAATCATAGTGAAGTGACCAAGGATAGAGCAATCCTGAACTACTTGTATTCAGCAAGTGATGGATATAAATGTAGGCTCTATCATTTATATGAACACTCGATCTATTGCTTTGGGAGAGACCACTGGTGGATTGGCGCTCCTCGCTCTGATTTACACATTTTGTGAGCGTGCAGGAGTTGATTTCAGATTTGATGAGGAGAGGATTGAGCCTCAGAGACCGATTGGGCCTGCCAACATCAAGACTTATGAGTCCCATGTTGATTGCATATCTGGAAGACAGACCAGGGATATTCCTTCTACTTCTAGAACCCCTAGTGAGCCTACTTCAAGTGACCCCAACAACAGGGAGTTGCTGGACCAGATGATGATTCAACACGGAGATATTTTGAGGATGGATCAGAGGTTACAGAATATGGAGGCCAGAAATGCTCACACTGATGATCTGATTCACCTGAAATTTAAATATGATGCTGCTTGTGATGATGCTTTAGTGAGATATTTGAGGGGTGACCATACAGTTCAATTCCTTNTAAAATTTTTTCAACACTGAGCATCATAGCGAGGTAAAGCAACTGCTTCAATTCATTTTGAAACATAGTCCACTTCAATTAAAATATATAAGTTTCTGAAAGATGGTATAAATGGTTCCATAAAATCCAAACCCCATGTATCAAAATTTTTAACTTCCAACATAAAATTTAGGGGCATTTCATTCCTTCTCAAAATATTGCCTACATGCTATAACGATCACATGTTTTTACATAAGTATTCCTTAAATAAAGTAGGCCAATAAAATCCAGATTGTAAAATCTTGTATGCAGTTATATCAACTCTAAATTTTCCCCCAAAATCAGAATCATGAAATTTTTGAATAATTTTTTGGGTAACTTCATAAGGTGCAAATCTCCTAATAACTATATCCTTACATTGCTTATATAAATATGAGTCATCTCAAAAGTAAAACTTTGCATCGTGTACAAATTTCTTCTCTTGTTGGTATGCTAATTCATAGAGTATAAGATCACTCATGATGAAATTAATCATGTCGGCAAACCACAGTACACACCACTCATTAACATTTTATAACTTCTCTACAAGAAAATGTTTGTTAATTTCATTTTCAAGATTGAATGGATTTTCCTGCTCCAGCTTAGATAAATGATCAACTATTTAATTAACAGATCCCTTCCTTTGTACCACTTCAAAATCAAATTCTTGTATCAGAATGATCCATCTAATTAATCTTGTTTTCACATCCTTCTTCTGCATCAAATATAGCAGAGTGATCTGTATGCATAATACATTTAGTTTTAATGAGATATAACCTGATATTATCAAAGACATATAATATTGCTAATAACTCCTTCTCAGTAATGATATAATTAATTTAAGCTTCATTAAAAGTTTTATTAGCATAGTATATAACTTTAAAAATCTTATCATACTTTTGCCCTAAAACTGCCCCAATTGCGCATCACACATCAACTCAAATGGTCTCCTCAATCAGGTGAAACTAAAATTGGAGCTATGATTAATTTTTCTTTTAATAATTCAAAGGCATTTAAGCACTCTTATTTAAAATCAAATTTTGCATCTTTTTCTAAAAGTTGGCACAAAGGCTTAGTTATTTTTGAAAAATCTTTAATATATCGTCTGTAAAAACTATAATGTCCTAAGAACTTCTAACCCCTCTCACACTAGTAGGAGGTGGTAGTTTTTATCAATAATTTGTATTTTTGCGGGATCCACTTCCATACCACTTTCAAAAATTTTATGTCCAAATATAATTCCTTCTGCAACCATAAATGATATTTCTCCGAATTTAGAACTAAATTCACCTCTTCACAGCATTTTAGAACTATCACTAAATTATATAGACATAAATCAAATGAGGATCCAAATACTGAGAAATCATTCATAAAAACTTCTATTTCTTTCTCAATTAAGTCATAAAAAATCGACATCATGCGTCTTTGAAATGTTGCAAGTGCATTACATAAACTAAAGAACATTCTTCTAAAAGCAAAAGTACCCTGAGGAGTTATAAATGTTGTCTTTTCTTGATCCTCATGAGCAATAAAAAATTAGTGATAACTGGTATATCCATCAAAAAAGTAGAAATATAAGTGCCATACTAGCTTATCCAACATTTGGTCCAGAAAAGGTACATGAAAGTGATCTTTCATAGTGGCAGAATTTAATTTTCTATAATCAATATAGATTTGTCAACCAATGACTTGTCTTGTTAGTATTAATTTATTTCGTTCATTTACAACTACGGTCACTCTCCCGTTCTCTGGAACATAGTGAATAAGACTAACCTAAGCACTGCTCAAAATAGGATAAATGATTCCGACATCTAACCATTTTCAAATTTCTTTCTTAACAACTTCTTTCATTATAGGATTTAAACTCCTTCAAGGATCAGCTCTAAGCTTATGATATTCTTCCATTAAATATTTTGTGCATGCAAATTGAAGGGCCGATACCTTTGATATCAACTAATATCCTTCCAAAGGCTTTCTTGTAATTTTTTAAAGTTTCCATTAATTTTTGTTCTTGCAGTTGAGTCAAATATGAGGATATTATAACAGGCAATGTAGATGAATTTCCTAGAAAGACATACTTTAAATGCCTAGAAATTACCTTCATTTCTAGTTCTGGAGGTGATTCAATTAAAGGAATAAGATTTTCACTATTTTCATAGTGTTTAGTAGCTCAAAAGTTTCTTGAACATAATTTGAATCCTCATTACTTATTTCAATTGATTTATCTTGCAACTTACAGTCATATTCGTACTCTAAATCTTATCGTCCAATTTTCTCTTCATAATTTTCTCTAAAATGGTTGTTAATTAAATAATCGCTAATCTCCATTTTGAAACACCCATCATCTCTTCACTTAGCTGGATACTTCATTAACTTTGATGTATTAAAAGTAACTTCCAGGTCATTTACTCTCATGGTTAACTCACCTTTTTGTTCATCTATCATAGCTCTTCCAGTGGCAAGAAAAGGTCTCACTAAAAGGATTAGAATTTCTTTATCTTGCTCCATATCTAACACAATGAAATCCACTGGGAAAATAAATCTATCCACCTTTACCAATACGTCTTCTACAACTCATTTTGGATAAGCGATCAAATGATCAGTTAAATGAAGGGTTACAGTAGTGGGAGAAATCTCTCTTAAGCCTAACCTTCTGAAAATAGATAGAAGCATAATGTTAATATTGGCTCTCAAATCACATAGAGCTCCCCCAAAAAATCTCTCTCGTATTGCACATGGAATAAAAAAGATACCAGGATCTTTAAGTTTTTCAAGAAACTTTTTTTAAATTATAGCGCTAAACTCCTCACTAAGTGCAATAGTCTTATTATCTGTAAACATCATTTTCCTATTAAGAATATCCTTCATAAACTTTACATAACTTGGCATTTGTTCTAAAGCTTCAGTGAATGGAATGTTAATGGTCAACTTCTTAAATATTTTTAGAAACTTTGAAAATTGTTTATGTAACTTTTGTTATTTAAGTCTCTAAGGAAATGAAGGTAATTGTTTTCCTAAATTGATCTTCATTGGAGAAATAGGATTCTTTAAGTCATGAGGAATACTTTCCTCAGGCTTGTTAATTTCCTTTCCCTCTTCCTCAACTTCAATCTCTTTTCAAACTTTAATCTCCAATTCTCTTCCACTTATTAGATGGGTAGCCTTAATTTGTTTTTTGTTCGGGTCTTTAGGATTAATTTCAACATTACTAGGATAAGTTCCCTGAGACCTATTACTAAGTGCATTAGCAATTTGTCCCAGTTGATTCTCAATATTTCTAATTGTAGCTCCCTAACTTTATAACTGATTACTCATTTGTAACACAACTTCTTCTATAAATAACTTCTTATCCTTAAATTGTTGGTTATGGTTAAATCTTAGATGATAAGTAGGTCTATACTTAGTACTTCCCTAGTTATTCTAGTTCCCCATTGAGTTATCTTAATTGTTCTCCCATTGCTGGTTTACACCACTAGAATTATTATTCCAAATAAGTTTAGGATGATTTTTCCAACCTTGGTTGTAATAATTAGAATAGAGGTTATTAGGTTGATTATTTATTGCCTTTAAAGCCTCATATGATGATTGAGAATCTATCATTTGGCCCAATGAATTTTCCTCAACCATAGGAGGTGTTTGAGATAAATTAATTCCAAATTTGTCTAACTTCCTTGATATTACAACAATTTGAAAAGCTAAAATAAAATATATATCAACACATGAACACTGGCTACTCTCTTTAGATTTACCCATTTAGGGTGTCATTACAAATTATTAGTAGCCATCCTTTCAATTAAATAACATGCTTCATCAAATGATTTTGACACTAATGAACCACAAACAACAGCATCAATGATAGATATAAGAGATCACACTAACATATTATAAAATGTTTGAAATATTAACCAATCCGCCAAAACATGATGTGGACACTTCCTAAGGAATTCTTTAAATAGTTCCTAAACTTTGTATATTGATTGCTCTTCAAACTGACAAAAAGATTTTATATCGTTTCTAAGCTTAGCAGTCTTTGATGGTGGAAAATACTTAACGAGGAATTTCTGTTCTAAATCTTCTCAAGTTCTAATAGATCCAGGTGTTAATGAGTTTAACTACATATTTGCTTTATTCCTTAAAGAAAAAGGAACAAGTCTAAGTCTGACAATGCCATTTGACACTCCGTCATATTTAAATGTAGCACGCAATTCTAGAAAACTAGCAAGATGTAAATTTGGATCTTCAGATGGTGTTCCCTCAAACTGATTATTTTGCTTCATTTGGATAATAATAGGTTTGAGTTCAAATGAATTAGCAGCTAAAAAATGAGTTTGTATACTTTGAGGAATTTCATATGCTGTAGGATTAACATAATCTCTTAAAGGTCTTTGTACATGTTGATGATCATTTTCAATATTTTGATTATTTAAATTATTTTTCATTTCGTTCAATTTGTGAAGTTCTTTTTATTTTTAAAATTTTCTTATAGTTCATTCTAATTTAGAATTGTAAAGCATTACTCCTTCAGATCCTAAACTATGCATACAAAAATAAAATTTTGGTAAATAAAATAAAATAAAATTAAATTAAATTAAACTAAATCACTCAAAAATATATTTTCTTTTTTTGTATTTTAAACTTTGTTTAAAATAAGCACACAAACATGAACTTATATATATTAATTGCACTAAAGTTTTCCTAAAATAAGTCTTGCAGCTCAAATAAAATAAGTCTTGCAGCTCAAGTTAAAACCAAATTTTTTAATACTTCCCCGACAACGACGCCAAAAACTTTATGCGGGTGTGTGCACCCACTTCAATAAAATACTTCAGGTTATTTAATTTTACTTTAAGTCCTTATAGTTGCCACTGCTAGCTATTTAAAGTATTATTTTTTGATTTCAAATATTTACTAGTATGATAACACAAGTAAACATATCTCTCAAGTAATAAAAGGCTGTGATGGAGTCCTAAGTATAGTTCCCACATGAAAGTTTGGAAATATTGTAATATTAACTCAAATAAACTTTATTTAAACTACAAAAAACTTAACTAGGAATGAAGGACGAAATTTGTATTTTTAAACTATGTAAATTATGTCTACTACTCTTATCACTAAACTCAAAGTAAATTCTAATATCGTTAAACTAAGTTTTATGAAGAAGAGTTCAAATTTTAAAAAGTATCTTTCCCATTGCAATAAGATTATAGTTAGTGAATCATTAAAATTGTTATAAATTTAAATATTATATTGTGTCCAAGAAGAGCATGGCTATTATTTAGCCTCTTACAAGTGCATAAAGAACATTGACTAATCTATAATCAAGTTCCTAAATCCTTAGTTAGGCTGGGAAGATACTAGCTCTCACTCTAGAGTTCTTACTTTCCCTCCGTCTGGAGGCTAACATCTAGCCTTAGGTTCAAAACTTATGGATCAAATTGGAGATTATAGTCTGTCACTCTAGAATCACCAATTTACACCAATCAAAACTTATTTTCCTATTTAATTGCACTTAACCTCATGGACTACAGTCTCATCCATGAGATCAACTGTGATTCTTACTTAGTTGAGGAAAGTATAACCCTTTCGGATCATTATATTTTACAACAGATTTTAACTTAACAATTGTTCAAATTGATTAGGTAAATGAAGTTCGAAGTTTGAATCATCACAATTATGAAATTAAAGCACTTCTAAACAAGTTCAATTCTTCACATGATTATTCTTCATTGCAGGGAGAAAGACAAAGTAAACTACTCATATCTCATGATGAAGATACAACAAAACATGGATTTATATATAAAAACATTTCACTTAACAAGAACAAGTAAAATAAGTAAACATACAAACTACTTATCCCAATCTCATTCTGAAGCAAAACCTTTGAAGTTCCTTTGAATCACTTTCTCTCCTTACAATATCACTCAATTCTCTCTTCGAAATGTATTGAAAAAGAAATCTGTCACTTCTCATCTTCTCTTACAATTCTAAGAGACTATCTTCTCTTTCACTCTCCTTCACTTATATTGTATTTGGCCGAATTTCTAAGAGTCACCCCCTTTCAAAATTTGTTTAAATTCAATGAATGTAAGAAGAAAACTGCTTTTAACGTCTAGGCGCCTTAATGTGGCGCCTAGGCGCCACTCTTTTTATAAACTGGAGCTTAAGCACCAGATCCTGATACCTAGGTGCCAGACCAATTTTTACAAAATAATCTTTTTTGACTCTAAATTCCTTCATTTTTGCTTTTTTAGTTCCAATTGCTCAATTTATTATACCTGCAACAAAAGCATAGAAATACCTTCCCTTAAAGCGCAATATCACTAAAAATAAGCATTAAATATACATATAAAAGTAACATATTTTTAGGCATGTCACGTAGCAATCACTCAATAACCACATCTTGTTATAAAAGAGTTCAATTATAATATACTATGGATTTTTTTTACCTTTTTAAAGATGTTTAGTCGAGCATAGGAATCACTCGACGACTGTAGCCTATTATAGAAGAGACTGAATCGAGTCCCTCTAGATCAATTAAGCTCAAAATGAGGTGCTAGAAATGTTCTATTTTTCTCAAGAATGGTGTGTAAGTCTATATGGATTGTACATCTTTTTAAGAATGTGATTGCAACCATATTGAAGAATGGTGTTTGTCAACTTTTTTGTCACTGATTTTTGATTTCTTGCCCCCCAATAGGGGTGTTGTTCGCACGAGTCTAGCCTTTTTATATAAAATAACCCATATATAAAATATTGAGGATGTCAACTTTTTGAATAAGTTGAGGAGAAACTTGAATATGATGAGGGGCATTGAGAGAGTGCTTTCTAGCTGGACATCCAACAAACATGACTCTCATAAACTATGTTGAGTTGATAAATAACTTCTATCCCTTTAAGGAAACTCTTCTTACACTAGACATTGTAATGCATCATAAATTATATGAGGTCAAGCCACGTTCTCTACACCTATTGGAGTTTTGCTACTAGGCTTGACTATATGAGATGAATGTGTAGAGATAACAATGTCAGCTTTAAGGGAAGGAAATTCAATGTGTGGAGTTGGTTTTAACCATGTACCTATAATCGATGGATTTTGAGATGGTTGTGCCCCTTCAATATGCATACTCACCAGTTGTTAAACTTAGTGTAAAAGTTGAAGGATGGTATCAATGGCTATGAAGGCTGTAAGTTATCTCTGAGTCTTCAATCCAATGCACACTTTAAAAATTCTCTTCTTCTCCTCCCCCTCCAAGTAAATAGAGTAGGTTTATTTATAACCGCTTGGCAGGGTACTCTGGTCTTTTGGTGAAACTTTCTCAATCACTTGATCAATTGACTGATATTGATCTCCCTTGATCATAGGGGGTTGTAATGGTTTGAGTGATTTAGTGACCTTAGAATTGAGTCTTCTTGGGTTTGATGGATTCTTCTTATTGAGACACTCGAGTTTACTATAAATATGTCAAATTTGAAGTTCATTTGATCATTTATTTAACAATCAAAAGCCTCTAAATGTGCTTTAATGCCTTAATCGAGTTTGATTAGATTCAGATTGAAGTAGTTTTGGTATCATTAGGTTTATCTTATCAAGACAGTTAGTTTAACTATGAGCTTGATGAAATCGAGGCCCTGGATGATCTTTAATTTGAACCTAGAATGTTATTGCTAAAAAAAGCATCAAGATTCATGTTGGATGATAAAAATTTCTTGACGACTCAACAAAACTTAATGATCTTAACAATATGCTATAAAAGTTTAAATAATTAACCAATTAAGAAGAACATGGTGTGGATATTTGATCAATAACTCCTTAAACCTTTCCTAAGGTTCATAATTTGACTCATTATAAAGTTGACTGAATAAACCTATATTGTCTATAAGTTTGCAAGTTTTAAGAAAAAATATTTAGATAAGAATTTTTGCGCTAACACATTTTACATCGTAATAAATTATTGGGGAGGCAAATTCAATTGTATTTTAGCTTTGGATCTAAAAGAAAATTGAAATAATCTTAGTCTTATAGTGTAATCATAGTTCATTATATTTAAAAGTCACACATATTTATAAGAAACAAACTATATACGGGTTCAAGATGTTTTAAAAGTGAACTTTTAAATACTGTGTTTTGGACCATTTGAAGTAAAACCTATTTGAGTTCAAAGTTATTAGAATGAATAATATGTTTATTAACATTACGATGCACTCCATCTACAAATGAATTGATAAAAGCCTTATGTGGTAATATTGGTAGATTTACCATATTTTTTATTTGTTTTTTCATCATTTTTATTGTTTTATTTTTGTATGAGCCTTTTAAATTTCTAGTTTTAAAGGCACAAGTTCGCACTTGTCTATCTTATGCATACAACATCCATAAAATAGTAGTTATAGCAATATGAGTAATAATCACAATGACAATCAATAACTATTGGATTTCTAACAAAAGTAGTTAGCAAAATATTAAACACATGTCATTTTAAGTAATAAACTATTAAATATGATATTGTTCCTACAAAGATTGATTACTTAATTTAATGAGGTACATAAATTATTAATCTATGATTTATCTAACAAATCGATTTAAAAATAAAAACTTTTTAAGATGAAACTTAATTATTCAACTGAAGTGGATCTTTGAATTTATTATTATCTAAAGCCCTTTATGTAAATTATGTTTTCCAAAATTAATTGTTAATCAAGGACAAAACTATATCTTAATCTTTGTCAACAGTTAAAAGAATTCAATCATCATATTACTGAATGAGATATGCTTATCCTAATTAATGTGAATGATTTTCATGCAATATATTCCTCACTAGTTTTCAATTATCCAATACCTATATGCACATGCTTTTAGAAATTTGATTATTCCACATATTTTCTCATTAGATTTCCATCAAAAACTAGATATAAGCTAATTTTAAAACATAAATGGACAAACCANTCGACCCGTTACCATCATTCATCAAGAGGATAATCAAATGATTGGTGACATGGCATATACTTCCAACAGATTATATCTCAAACAGCTGTATAGTTAATATCTACGAAGCTGATGACTGCATTCCTCCACACATTGATCATCATGATTTTGCACGGCCATTTTGTACAGTATCATTTATAAATAAATGCAACATCATTTTCGAAATAGAAATTCAGATTATTGATGACAGAGAATTTCAGGGTTCCGTAGAGATTCCTTTGCCTGTGGGCTCTGTGTTGATATTGAAAGGAAACGACACTGATGTGGCTAAACACTGCATCCCTGGAGTGCCATATCTGAGAGTTTCAATAACCCTCACCGGATGAATGAGGATAAGGTACCATTCCAGTTCAGACCAGATCCTGAGATTGAGAACTTGCGTCCTTTTGAGTTGTAAGTTGTTTAAAGATATCACACCTCAATATATATCTAGGAAAGATCATTTCTATTTTTTTGATGATATGTTAGAAGGTGAGGCTAGTCCTTATATAACCTACTTTTTCAATACAACTGCCAATGATATAATACAATTAGATGATACACAAGACTGGATTTAATCATGCGTCTTCAATATTGATGAATAAGGAAGTATTTTGATATATGAACTACATAGTAATGATTCCAAAGGATGTTTTGATTACATGAAATCAAACAACATTATATTCGAGATCAGATGATATTCATGATATGAAAATTTGAAGACAATATATTGGAAGTTCTTTCGCAGTTATGAATGCAGATTTGGGCAATTGATTGAGAAAATAAAAAAATTTGATTTGTCCTAATTCTGAGAAAGGATAGCGAGCAAAGAATGATATATATATATAAATAAGTNCTTCTTATTTTGGTCCTTTTTGCTCCAAATTCGCTCCTTTTTGCATCTTTTTGCTCCAATGACCATAATTCACATACCTGCAATAAAACATGAATCCTTTAAAGTGCAATATCATCAAAATCAGTATAAAATATGTATGAAAATCTGTACATATTTTCCTTTGATCAGGAGCAATTTTGCCGAAATAAAGATTTGCCACAAAATTGACTCAAAATTTTATAATGAAGAAGGAAAAATTAAATTTTTGTCATATCTTATCTACCATGTTCCATCTTCATCCATCAAGAATTGAAAGAATTCATTCATATTATCTCTTGTAGGGGCAAAGTTGGCATAATGACAAATCATAACTTTCTCGATCAAGAACAAATCATTGATTTTTAAAGGAGTAAAAGGTACCCAACTGCCTCGAACATAGACAACTCCTTGATTAATCCCATGAAGAATTGCATAAAATTTCTTAACGATAAGAATTACGATAGTCGCAGTTGTGTAGCATAGTACTTCCCATTGCCTTTGCACAATGATCTCTTGCACAATAGTACCAGGAGTATTGAATCCTTGGTTCATAAAACCACTTTTCTTGATCAACCTCTTCTTCATAAGAATCTTATCGTGCAACCTCTGTGCATCGAAACTAATAAACTTCCTCATTTTAAAATCCCATATTTGGAAGTTTCCTTGAAGTGAGAAGAGATAAGAACAAGAATAGTGGATCCTCTCTCTCTACTAAATTAATTTAACTCAAAATGACAGGTTTTAGGAGTTACATAGAGAAAATTAGGCCAAAAATTGTCAAAAGAAGTTTCCAGAGTGGTTTTTCTAACTGCATCGCCTAGGCACCTGATTCTGGCGCTTAGGAACTGGGCTTTCTGAAAAGTGGAGCTTAGGTGCCAGTTGCACCGCTTCACCGAAGGTCCAAATAACTCTGATACCTTCCTTAAAATTCAATAATTAAAATGTTTTTATATATTTTTCTTAACATGTAAGTCTCCAAAGAACATATAATTTAATCTAAAGAGCTTATATTACATAAAAACAAATTTGAAACTATTACACAAATATCTATGGGTTGCCTCCCACAAAGCACTTGGTTTAACGCATCAGCCCGACGTTCTGAGTCTTTACTCTGGGTGACCCAACATTAAAACCTTTTTAAAAATAGGTCTGTGCCCATCAAAATAAGGTTTTAACTTATGTCTATTAACTTTAAATAGTTTTCTGGTTTTTGGATCTGCAATATCCACAACTTCATATGGGCAGACTTTTATAACATTAAATGACCCTAACCACCTAGGCTTAAGTTTTCCAAAAAATAATTTCAATCTTGTATTATACAACAAAACTTATTATCCATGTTCAAATTCTTTTCTTATTATCTTCTGATTATGCAAATTTTTTATTTTTTTTATAATTCTTAGCATTTTCATAAGATTCATTTCTAATCTTATCGAGCTCATTCAGTTGTAATAATCGTTTCTCACTAGCATTTTCTAAATTAAAATTAAATTCTTTAATAGCTTAATAAGCTTTATGCTCTAATTCTACTTGTAAGTGCAAGTTTTTCCAATAATAAGTTTATATGGAGACATTCCTATAAGAGTTTTTTAAACTGTTCTGTAAGCCCATAATGCAGTATCTAATCTAGCAGACCAATCCATTTTGTTAGGATTTACAATTTTTTCCAACATTCTTTTAATTTGCGATTAGATAATTTTGCCATACCACTAGTTTAAGGATGATAAGCAGTGGAGATCCTATGTTCAATATCATATTTTTCAACAAATTTTTCAATTCATTTATTCCTGAAATGAGATCCCCCATCTGTAATGATTACTCTTGACATTCCAAATCTTATAAAAATATTTTTCATTAAAAATTTTGAAGCACTATGAGCATCACATCAAGGTAAAGCAGCTTCTTTGATCCATTTGGAAACATAGTTTACTGCAATTAATATATATAAGGTTCTGAAAGAGGGTAAAATAGTCCCATAAAATCCAATCCCCAAACATAAAAAAATTCAACTTTCAATGAAAAATTTAGGAGCATTTCATTCCTTTTTGAAATATTTCCTACTCGCTGACAATGATCACATGTTTTTATATATGTATTAATATCCTTAAATAGAGTAGGCCAATAAAATCCATATTGTAAAATTTTATATGCAGTTTTGTCAATTCTAAAATGTCCCTCAAATTCAAAATCATAACATATTTGAATAATTTTTCATTTTCTTCATTCGTTTCACATCTCTGAATAACTTGAACTTTACATTGCTTATACAAATATGGGACATCCCAAAAGTAAAATTTTGCATCATGAATAAATTTCTTCTATTGTTGCATTGTCGATCCATACAGTAAAATATCACTAACAATAAAATTCACTATTCCCGCATACTATAGTGCATGCCATTCATTAATAGTGTATAGCTGTTCATCAGGAAAATTTTTGTTAATTTCACTTTTAAAATTAAATGATTTTTCTTGGTCCAACTTAGATAAATGATCAACTATTTGATTATCAGATCCCTTCCTATCTACTACCATAAAATTAAATTCTTGCATCAGAAGGATCCATCTAATTAATCTTGGTTCACGTCCTTCTTTTGCATTAAATATCTTATAACAGAGTGATTAGTATGAATAATACATTTAGCTCCAATGAGATATGATTTGAACTTATCAAAAGCATAGAAAATTGCCAATAACTCTTTCTCAGTAGCGATATAATTAATTTGAGCTTCATTCAAAGTTTTACTTGCATAATATATAACTATAAAAATTTGGTCATATCTTTGCCCTAAAACAACTCTAATTGCATAATCACTATCATTGTACATTAGCTCAAATGGTTTCTCCCAATCATGTCAAAACTATTACAAGAGCAATAGTAAATTTTTCCTTTAATAATTCAAAGGCATTAATGTATTCTTATTTAAAATCAAATTTTGCATCTTTTTCTAATAGTTGGCATAGGGGTTTAGTAATTTTAAAATAATCTTTAATGTATCACCTGTAGAAACCAACATGTCCTAACAAACTTCTAGCCCCTCTCATTGTAGTAAAAGGAGGTAGTTGAGCTATAACTTGAATTTTTGTTGGATCTACTTCCATACCATTTTCAGAAATTTTATATCCAAGTACAATTCCTCCTGTAACCATAAATTAGCATTTCTCCCAATTTAATACTAAATTTGTCTTTTCACATCGTTCTAAAAGTTTTTCTAAATGATTTAAACATGATTCAAATGAAGTTCTGAACACTGAAAAGTCATCCATAAAAATTTTATTCCAATTTTCAATTAAGTCACAAAATATAGACATTATACATCTTTGAAATGTTGCAGGTGCATTACATAAACCAAAGGGCATTCCTCTAAAAGCAAAAGTACCAAAAGGACTGGTAAATGTTGTCTTTTCTTGATTCTCAAAAGTAATAGAAATTTGATGATAACTAGTATATCCATCCATAAATGCAAAAATATTTGTGCCTAGTGATCCCAATTTTGATATGTAAGGATTTATGAAGTTGACACCACTACATCGCCAAAAACTTGATTCTTATATGAAAAGTAAGCTCTGTAAAATATATATAATTAGTCAATTAATAATAAGATTCTATGTAAGTATACGTATCGTTATCAAGTAATAATAAACTTTCTATTTAAGCCCCAAATATCGATTCCACGGGAAAGGTGTAAGTTAGCGATGATAAAATTTTAACAGGAAATTTACAAAACATAAAACGAAATCACTGTCACTAATTTTGAATGTTGAGATATTAACCAAACTAAATAACTTAACTATTACAAAACGGAAATGCAAATTTTGAATAATAATTACTAATCTACTAACTATATTTATGTAATGAAGATTTCTTATGTGAAAAAGCAAAGGTGTAAAGATATTCAATAATTAAGTTTAACGCTTTTTTGATCCTCTATTTCTTTCAAGAAAAAATGCAATTTGTTATATTAAAGTCACTTAAGAAATTCATATGAAAAAGAACTTCATAAAGCTTTTAAATAATTAAGTTAATATTTGTATCAAAAGTTTAGAAAATGTATCCAAGTCTTTTTCCTTAAGTTGATTCAAGTGACGCCAATTTTTAATTAGGCATCTCCTCAAGCTTCTCCCCACATCTTTCCTTTTTCTTTTCTTTTTTTTTTCTTTTTTTTCTTTTTTTGTGAGGATTAGTATATCTGGATAGCCTTTAATGATTTTAAACTTCACTATCCTCTTCAAGTCAAAAACTTGTCACATTTCTTCACTTAACAAATTTATATTAGTTTAAAGATTTCATAAAATTTAAATTTAATGTGAGGATTATTATATCTGGATAGCCTTTTTCTTTTCTTTTTTTGAGGATTACTATATCTGGATAGTCTTTAATGATTTTGAACTTCTCTATCCTCTTTTTAAAGTTGGATTACTATATTTGGATAGCCTTTAATGATTTTGAACTTCACTATCCTCTTCTTAAAGTTAAAAACGAGGATTACTATATCTGGATAGCCTTTAATGATTTTGAAATTCACTATCCTCTTCATAAAGTTAAAAACTTATTACATTTTCTTCACTTAACAAATTTATATTAACTTAAAGATTTCATAAATTTTAATTCTTTTCTTTTTAGATGAATCTTTTAAGATTTTTTTAATATTTCAAAAATACAAATTTTCTGTACTAAAAATAGAAAAACGTAGTCTTATTCTCTTTTACAAAATATCTTAGCCTCTATAATTAACCTTTATTATTGAAAATTTTTACTTAAATTTACTATATATTTAGAAATATAAATATAGTTATCTAGAGTTAACCCTTAATACCAAAGGTCATGTAAGCTTTAAAATTTTGAAAATTTAGTTAAACGAGGACAAATAAAATTAAGTTCTTTCTCTTTTTCTAAAAATGATTTTTGTTCTTCCCCCCAAACTTAAATTTTCAAAGAATTTTTTTTACATGAAGAACTTTAAAAATGAAGGGTGAAAAAAGCATTAAATACATAAAAAATATTCATACATGTTGGAGATTCTGATTTTTTAACATAAATTTTGAAATACTACAGGTGCTAATATGAAAACTACAAGGCTAAAAAACATTAAATTGCACATAATACATATAAAATTTGCTGAGAAAGAGCTAATCACAATACATAATTAAGTGCTAAAAAAAACAACAGAGCTAAACTAAATTCTAAAATAGCAGTAAAATAAAAGAAGTTTCCCACTGCCGAGCGATAATCAATCGTTCAACTTCTTCTTCTAGATTTTTAAAACCTCGGTCCTGAATCACTTTGAAGTTCAAGGTCATTGTTCCTTTGAATCAACAAGATTGTCTAACTGATATCTTGAAGTTTAAATTGACCAAAATTTGCATCGAACTAACATTGTAGGACGTTCCATACATGAGTGGAACTTAAATCTTCAAGCTCATTTGAGCTTTTTCTGTTGGTCAAATGATCTTCAAGTGTCGTGTTTTCAAAATTGTAGGACGTTCCATACATGAGTGGAATTTAGACAATCTTGTTGGTCAAAATCGTGTTAAGGCGTAGGAAGATATTCAAAGGAACTTCAAGACATCTGGATTTTTGGACTAGGCTGACCATTTAAAATATGTATTTTTAGGAGATTGATCTACATTGCATATCATTATATCTTATGATTTAACTGAAATTAAAGAAAAAAAACTAATATAAATGTTTAAGAGATATAAAAAGGCTTTTGGATGGACTTTAGCAAATATTAAAGGAATTAGTCCTTCAATTTGTATGCACAAAATTAGGATGGACTTTAGCAGATATTAAAGGAATCAGTCCTTCAATTTGTATGCACAGAATTTTATTTGATGAACAATACAAACCTAAAGCTGATCCTCAGAGGAGATTAAACCCAATAATGAAAGAAGTTGTTAAAAAGAAATCTTAAAATGGTTAGATGCTGGAATTATATATTCTATTTCAGATAGTGCTTGAGTAAGTCCGATTCACTGTGTTCAAACGAAAGAAGGGGTGACAATTGAAATAAATGAGAAAAATGAATTAATTCTAATAAGAAAAATTACTGGTTGGTGAATTTGTATAGATTATAGAAAATTAAACATGGCCACCAGGAATGATCACTTTCTTTTGCCCTTTCTAGACCAAATGTTGGATATATTGGTTGGAAACAAATATTACTATTTTCTAGATGGATGTACCAAATATCACCAAATTCTAATTACTCCTGAGGATCAAGAGAAAAAAAAACATTTACAAGCCCTTATGGAACATTTGCTTTTTGTAGAATGTCTTTTGGACTATGTAACGCACTTGCGACATTTCAAAGATGTATGATGTCAAATTGTTAGTAATTTAATTGAAGGAGGAATGGAAGTATTTATAGATGATTTTTCTGTATTCGGAACTTCATTTGAATTATGTTTAAATAATTTAGAAAAATTTCTGAAATTATGTGAAAAAATTAACTTAGTACTAAATTGAGAAAAATGTCAATTTATAGTTGCAGGAAGAATTGTAATTGGGCATAAAATTTTTGAAAATGACATGGAAGTAGATCTAGCTAAAATTCAAGTTATTGAGAAATTACTGCCTCCTACTACAATTAGAGGGGTGAGAAGTTTTCTAGGACATGTTGGTTTCTATAGGAGTTATATAAATTTTTTTTTAAAAATAACTAAGCAAAAGTAGGTTGTAGAAAGTAAAATGACAGAAATTAATCAACATTGTAAAAGCGTACATTAATCTTCTCGGCATTCCCGCTGAAACGTTAGCTTTTGCAACATGTATATAATTTTATAGAAATTTAAATAAATCACAAGAGTAGATGAAGGTGTAGCTACCGAAACCCTCATACCATGACTTAGTGAGTCCCAAAAGTTCTTAATGGATGATTTTGTAGAACAAAATATAGCAAGTTGAATTTGTCTTTCAAAATATCCAAGAGATTCCAAAGTGTTCAGAGAACCTTGAACTGCTTTAAAGATCTCTTGAAACATTTCAAGTTCATTTTGAACTTATCATATTGTTCTATTAGTCATCCCAAGGTTGAGTTAAAATTACCCCATTACTTGTTGAACCTTGACATTTCAATTATCCCAAGGACAGGGTACTCAATTAATTAGTTGATATTTCACTTAAGAGTTATGTAGGTGGATGCCCCTAAGGAAAGTTTAAGTCATTAAAGATTTTGTACCCACCACTAACGTTGGGCATGTAGTGTTTAGATGTGTTTATCATCAATCATGTTACCTTTTCTAAATCTTTATAAAAAAAGTTTAAATATCAAGCCTAGATCACTAGCAAGCCCTTAACAATCTCAATGGGAGAATTTGCAATTATTAAAATTTTTAACTTAAGTGATATGTATTCTTATTGAAAGATCATATTATCCTCAATTTTTGGCTTAAAATAATTTAATTATCATCTTCCTAACCTAAGTTCATCACTTCAGAATCATTTGATTTTGATTAACTTCCAAATCCTGATAATTTAGAAAATTACAATTTTACTCTTATCATAGAAAGGTGGAAAATTGGTTTTTACCCTTTAACCAATTATGTATCAATCATCCAAAAGTGCTCATCAAGATCAAAATTACCCATTTTTTCCTTTGTTTAATCCTAAATTTTGATTAAGACATGAAAATCTAAAATTACCATTTTGACCCTTGAGGCTCTCCACTTCATAATTCATTAAGCATAATTCAAACAACTTTGAAATTTTTAGAGTACCCTATTCATGGATTAATTGAAACATGAGAGAAAATGTGATTTTTCAAATTTTAATTTAATTTAAATAACTATTTTAACTTAGGAAACAGGATTTTCAATATTTATTTATTTAATAAATCAAAATAAAGTTTTTATTTATGGAAAAATTATTAGAGGTTCAACCAGGTCAGAGAAACACTTAGGAAAAATTCCATGGTTTTTCAAGTTAAATTTTAATTATTATAATTATTTATTAATTTTAATTACTTAAGTAAATAGAAGATATGTTTTAATCACAAAAAAATATTTTTATATTTTTATTAAATCTCTATGAGCCCAGAGAACTTAGAGAAATAAATTTCATTTTTTTGTGATTTTTAATTAATTTATTATAATTATTTTGATGGAAAAATAAGGAAAATACATTTTTAGGCCTTAAATTTTTTTTTTAACTTAGAAAAATTGGAAAAAATATTTTAATGAGTCCCAAGTAATCACAAAACAATTAGAAAGATTTTGAAACATTTTCATATTTTTAAAATTTTTAATTATTTTTAAAATTTTTTAATTTAAAATATAATTCAAAAATGAAATGTTTTCTCAAAAATAATTTTCCTAAGTGTATTTAATTTTATATAATTATTTTTGTACAAAAATGTAATTTTCCTTATAAGATCAACTTTAGTCCTTAAACTTAGTCAAATAATTTTCAAATTTTTATAGTGGATTAACATAATTTTTTTACACAATATGGAATTGATTTTATTAATTTTTTATTAATATTTAATTTAAGTAATTTAATACAAAATATAAACTTTCAATTAACTATAGAAATATACAAAACTATTCAAACCATTATGATATTTTTCGTAAGTTCCTATGACCATAGGGAACCCACTAAAATTTAACTCACAATTTTCCAAGTGATATTTTAATTTGTATAATTAATTTAAACCAAAATAGACATCCAAGCTTGAAAATCAGGTTTATAAGCACAGAGATGCTCTCTGACCTTGGCAAAATTAGGGCACATCTCCTCTATCATGAGGAACAAACCATTAAAGTTTCAAGCTATGGTGAACATTATTTAATAAAAAAAAATTAAAATACCACAAACACCATTTAATTAATTAAAAATAAGAGACTCAACAAACAATTTTTATTTTTAGTCCACATTATTTTTCTCTGTTCACTGAGCAAGAGGGTATTTTTATTTTATATTTATGATTTTTCTATGCAAAGTTATGGATTTTTGAAAATCTTGTATTTATTTAATTCAAAAAATTCCTATTTTTCTATTTTACCCAGTCAGTGCCACCTCAACCTCAGCAGCTCTGAGATTTTCATGTCGCTCTCCACTATTTGATGCCATCAGCCACCTCAGCGCCACGCGTCCTTTGGTTTGCGTACCATCTCCTTGTCTGGCTCCATCATGACCGCCCATTGAATAAAAGTGAAAATGGACGACATCCGTTCATCATCCCCAATCTTTCTAACCCAAGAGCCGTCCACACTAAAACCTTAAGATCTCGAGCTAGACTCAACCAAAAGGTTAAATGATTGTTGAACAAAGTTGGGACAATTTGGGTCACGAGGGGTATTTTTTGTAATTTTGGTAAAATCAGGGTTATTTTGGTAATTTTGAAATTTTGGGGGGTGTTTTGGGCAATTTGGGTGGTTTAAAATGGTTTGAAATGATTTTTGAATAAAGTTGGTTAATAAAGTTGGTTATTTTGGTTGATTTTGGGAATTTTGGTCAATTTTGGGGTTTCAAGGGTAATTTGGTAAATTGGGTAGATTTGGAGGCAAAAGGCTAAGTTGGGTATTTTGGTAAAATTTGGGTGTCAACCACCCTACTTGAGCTATGGACCAATGGAATTCCCTACTTTGAGTCCTCCATTCACTGGTCTTAGCTAAACCCTAATCTATGGCTAGTGGCCTAACAGACCATCTATTTGAGTTTCCCAAAAGGTTAAAGGATCAAAGTTAAGCATGCTTGGATTCAAGGTTGTGAGTGAAAGTGTAATGTGCAAGTGTGTGTGTGAAACTAACCAAGACCACTCCACCCAAGGTTAATCCTAGAGACAAGTAATCCTATGGGGACTTCCTTTGAGCTCCCCCATATTTTCTCCACCTCCTAAGTGCTAGAGGTTAGGACCAATATGTGGAACTTATGATTGAGAAAAAATGAGTTTAGAGTTTCTATTAGTGAGGGTTTCTTTTCTAGTTCGATAAAAATAGTCAACAGGAAAGCCCTATGGCTAGATCTTAGGCTACTAAAGAGAAAAGACTAGACTTTAACCAAAAGTAAGCCAACAGTCGCCCTTTGCCACCTTCTCCTCATATAGTGCGAGATTCAAGCCTTTTTTAAAAGGCAAGATCAGATACTGTCTTGACATTCTTCTACAGAAGATAGGAAAACGTCAACATGCTAAAATTCAAAATGAACAAGAACAATAACAATTCATTATTAAGTGGATTTTAAATTATATGTATGCAAGCATTTTGGCTATTTGACTTTGCAAAATTCAAGATCTGAATAAGAAACTTAGAAGTGTAAATTTATTTCATTAAAAATTTATTTTATTTCACCAAATTTTATTACAAATTTTTGTAGGACCCAGTTACAGACACTAGCCACATAGCTATTCTCGGAACATGTATCGTCTTTTGAAACGTCACATTGTGTAATACTTCTTCAAATATCATCTATTGATCAGCAACATGTGTCTCTTGCATTGAAAATCTTGACCCTTAGAAGTAAAATTTATCTACCATGAATGGTCCCCCCAAAGTTGGCTCAAACTTTCCACCTATCTTGCGGTGTGCAAGAACAGGCCTCGTGAGAACATGGACGAGGTCACAAACTTTGAACTTCCTTAGGCGGACTAGCGTTTCGTAGACCTAACTCATCTTTGCTTGGTAAAGTTCCAAATTCTATTGCATCATTAATCGTTTCCCTTTAAAACTCTCTGATTCTGCAAGTCTGAGCTTGACATTGTCAAGTGCTGTAATCTGGTTGCCGATCGTGACTCTGAGGAATGACAACTGAACCTCTAACGAAAGTACTGCTTGGACTCGTGCATGAGAACATATGGTGTAGATTGAGTAGGAGGTTTGAATGTTATTTTGTAAGCGCACAAAGCTTCTAACAACTTCTCATGCCATGCTCTTTTGTTATCGTTCAGTGTTTTTCTTTGTGAAGAGAACGTCATGTTGAAGGCTTCTACTGGGCAGTTCACCATAGGGCAGTAAATTGTAGAATGCCTCCAATCTATTTTATATCATTTGACAAAGTTATTGAACATGGTGCTCTTGAAGGCAAACCTGTTGTCAGAAATAATCCTATGAGGCTTGCCAAAATGGTAAATGACCTGATTTCTGAAAAACAAAAGAACCAACTGTGTTATAACTTCCCCCATTGACACTGCCTCTACCCATTTAGAGAAGTAATCTGTAGTTGATAAAATCAATATGTGCCCTTTTGAATATGGAGGTTCTATAGGTCCTACTATATCCATACCCCAACACTTGAACAGTCACAACATGAACGTCAGGTGGAGCACATTTGGAGGTTGGTGTAAGACCACTCCATGCACTTTACATTAGTGACATTTCTTAGTAGTTTTCATATAACACATCATCATTGCTGGCCAATAATACCTGGGTCTCTTAATCTTCATCTTCAGCCCTGACTGATGAGCACCACATAATCTGACATGTACCTCTTTGATAATATTATGCGCTTTTGTTCTGCTCAGATAACTCAGCCACATCTGATCGAATGATCTTTTATAGAGGATATTGTTTATCAAAGCATATGAAAAAGTTCCTTTCATTATCTAATGTTCCAATGAAGTATCATCTGGTAGCTTTCCTATTTGAAAATATTCTATTATTGGCTTGCGTCAATCTTTGGCATCATCAGACCATCGAGGTTGATCTATGACAAAACTTGACATCCCTATACAATAATATCAATGGAGTCTTCTGGTTGGCACGCCAACTCCATAGCAAGCTTGGCTAAAGCTTCAAAATGGGCATTGTATCCTTGAATAATTCTGTAGAGTGTTACACTAGAAATTTGCTTCAACAACTTCATTGTGTACCAGTGATATTCCACTAGTCTCAGCTTCAGAATCTTGTTTTGCCTGACTACTTGCTGAATGATGAGATATGAGTCATCGTAGATGGCAATGTTTGTTATGTCCATTGATATTGCCAATTCTAATTTAGTGATCAAAGCTCCATACTCTGTTTCATTGTTCATACACAATTCTATTAGGTGGTATGCTAATCTCAACATTGCCTGATTCAGTGTGATAAAAATCAGACCAATCCCCACTTTGCTTGGTATAACTGCCTATGATCCTTTATCTTTTCTGGCTAATGAAGCTCCATCAAAGTACATTTCCCAACCTCTGGTATGTGATTGTTCCACATGTAGTATCTCCTCATCTGATAGGTCGTCGTTTAGAGGGGATCTAACTGGCAGTGGGTGCACTGCAAGGAAATCCACTAAAATCTATCCATTATAGCGTAAAGAGGCCTGAAAGCTATATTAAATTGAAATAAAATCATCGACTACCTTGCTAACCTTCTAGGAACCGTAAAACAGGTCATCAAATATTGCAATGGATAAAATTTCAAAACTAGGTTGGTTTTATGAGAAAGCATGTAATGTCTAAACTTCAGGGTGGAGAAAATCAAAGCTAGACAGTGCTTCTCAACGAGAGGATACTTTACCTTCACCAGTATTAGACGTCGACTCAAGTATTAGAGTGTATTTTCCTTACTCTCATCATTGACCTGAGCTAACAGGGCTCCGAGAGTGTCATCTAAGGCGCAATATAAAGTATCAAAGGTTTTCCCATGATTGAGGCTACTAAAACAAGAGGTGTCGGGAAGTATTTCTTGATCTCCTTAAAAGCCCGTTCACACGGCTCTCCCCAATAAAATTTGGCATTATTTTGGAGTAAAGTCAAAAAGTGCTGACATTTTCCAGACATATTAGATATAAAACTTCTTAGGTATGCCAATCTACCTTAAAAGGATCATAGTTGCTTCAAGGTTATGGGATGCAACATTTTTAAGATAACTTTAATCTTCACTGGGTCAATTTTGATTCCTCAATGACGAAAAACGAATCCTAAGAATTTCCTGAAGATAACATTGAAGGCACATTTAATGGATTCATCTTAAGATTATATTATTGTAATCATTTGAAAATGATCTTCAAATCATACAGGTGGTTTATTCACTGCTTGTTTTTGATGAACTAGTCGTCCATGTACACTCCACCTCGTCGTGGCTGAGGCCATAAAAAAATATTCTTCATGGTTGAATGGTAAGTTGCTTTAGCTTTTTTCATTCCAAACGGCGTCACGGTGTAGCATAAGATTCCAATCAATGTTCAGCAGGTTATAAGTGCTGCATCTTCTGGAGCGATCTTCATCTGATTGTACTCGGATAATCCATCCATGAAACAGAAAATACCTTGTGCTGACGCAATGTCCACCATTAACTCTGGTATTGATAATGGGAACTCATCCCTTGGACAAGCTTTGTTTAAGTCCCTGAAGTCAACACACACCCGAATTTGTCCATTTTCTTCTTAACTAGTACAACATTATCTAACCATGTCAGCTACTATTCTTCTCATACAAAGTTATCATCTATTAGTTTCTTTACATTGGCGATGACTTGCTGCTCTATTTCAAGGCGCAACCTTCTGGGAGCTTATTTCACTAAGGTTATACTTTTGTCCACTCCAAACCTGTGAACTGCAAATTTCAGAGAAAATCCTACAGTTTAGTAGTAACTCCAAGTGAAGCAATCCTTGTATTATGACAGTAACTTGATTAAATCCGCAAAATCTTCCTTGTTGAGTAGAGAACTTATGAAAGTAGATCAGGGTTGCTCCTCAGTGTTGAGATTAACTTCTTTTAGTTCATCAACTGTTGTTTTAATTTCCTCCTTGAATTCTGGCAGAGCATCATCTATCAGAAAATCTTCAAAATCATCGTCAGCATTGAGGCAATCCTTTTTCAATCGTAAGAATCATACAGAATTTCGAATCATCAATTGGTCCTATTGTACCAAATTTTACACCTTTTGAGTTGAGAGCTCAACCATTAACATTGCATAGTTTCTCAAAAAGATGTAATTTGTCCTTCAACATCTGCTTTAGTACATAACCCTATTGAATTAGCTTTTGTACACACAGAGAAAAGTATCTAAATGGTAATTCTATTAATTCATTAGAAACATCCTCTTCTAAGTTCATGAGTTTCAGAACTAGAATGAGTAGAAGCATGATAAAATTTGAATGAATTCAAACCAACACCCCAAACTTTCTTGACCTCTAGAGTCTCAACTTTATGGGAGTGAATCAGAGTTAAGGTCATGGCTTGCACGTAGTGGTTGATTCAATCATACATTGACTCATATTCACTTTTCTCCATATCCTCCAAAGAGATCTCAAACTAGGACTTCTTCTGGTTGACGATCATTGTTTCTTCATTAGACTTATCCTCTGCAAAAATTCCTTCCACGTTGATGCTGATAGTTGACTTTGTCCGTTTAACATTCTTATTAGTTCACCCTCACCTGCATTCCCAACCTTGTTGAATCAGATTTCGTACAAATTGAGAAAAGTATCTAAATGGTAATTCTATTAATTTATTAGAAACATTCCCTTCTAAGTTTGCATGAGTTTTAGATCTAGAAGGATGAGGAGCACGATAAAATTTGTTTAGCTTCAAAACAACACCCCAGACTTGCTTGACCTCTAGACTCTCAACTTTATGGGAGTGAATCAAAGTTAAGTTCATAGCTTGCACGTAGTGGTTGATCCGAGCATACATTGACTCATATTCACTTTTATCCATATCCTCCAAGGAGATCGCAAACTAGGGCTTCTTTTGGTTTACAGTCATTATTTTTTCATCTGAATTATCCTCCTCAGAGCTTCCTTCCATGTTGATGCTGATAGTTGGCTTCATCCGTTAAACATTCTGGTTAGTTCTCCCTCACTTGCATCCTTGACCTTGATCTTAGATGCATGAGCTAAAATAACCTCCACCGACTCATTGCAAAGGAGTGGTGGGAGATTGTTGAAGCAGAATTGAATGGTCTCATTTTTTGCAATCCCTTTGAATCTTCAATCTTATTTGAGACAACACCTCTAGAAAAGACGAACTTCTTTAGATGAGCATAGTAGGCAGTGTCCTCGTGGATGCCTACTTCATGTATTAAGAATAGTTGTAGGTCTCCCTTGATTCAATGTTCTTACCATAGTTTGTAATATTTGATGCACTGATGTAAAGACGATGGAACCATGTTATACTCATGAAGCCACGGTCGACCAAATAAAGTGTTCAACAAAGTCTCTGAGTGGATAATATGAAATTTTATGGTTGTTACTATATCACCAACCCTCATCAATAGCATTATTGATCCAATCACTCTTCCTCCTTTCAGATTAAATCCTCTCAAAATCATCTTATCAATGGTAATTTCTTGAGCATTGATGTTCAGATATACTAACATCCACATTAAGTTGAGTGATTCCGCTGGATTTACCAAAATCTGGGAAGTATGAATCTGTCGATGTTGATGGAAATGTAGAGCGGCCGAATATGGTTAGTAGTACCAAGTAGCAAGTCTTCGTCGGTCGATTATGGTTGGTTGTTCCTTTAAAGTACAAACTCCATCCAAGGATGTGCTAGCCAATTGTGCTATGCAAATTTTTTGATCAAGCAGAGCCTTGACCAGAGTTTCTCTCATCTCTTTTGATAAGATCAGAGCGTCATATATGCTTAATCTGGTTGGTAACTTCCCAAGATGTGCTAGTACATTATAATCCACTTTATTTGAACCCTCAATTTCTTCTTTGGCATGTGTTTCTTCCATTGGCAAATGTAGTTCTTCTTGAGTAACTACTTGTTTACCTTTTTCCATTGGAGCCATTCTCATGGGTAACACTTTACCACTTCTCAGATTCACTTCTGTGATCTCTTCTTCTTTTAACATTATAGTCAACTCTTTTGGAGTTGATTTTGAATCAGAAAACTCTAGGTTGATAGTAATCGATGTTCCTTGGGACTCGAGGACTAACTCCTTGCTCACTTAATTGTCGTAACCAATGTTGTTGACATCTTCTTTGTTTTCGTTAGCGTATCCATCAAAACTTAGTATGATTTTAGGATCATTCTGGGAATTGAAATTGGGGTTAGATTAGTTGTGGTTAGTTATGTCATCACTAGAAATAGTCAAAACGTAGCGGTAATCGCTACTCTTATAATCATAAGACCCAATAGGGGAAAAGAGATAATCATACAGAGTCAGCAGTTTGAGGGTTTCCTCCCCCAAATCTAAGACAACCAATCTAAAAGAGGCATCCCCTATCCTGCTCTTCGTGCTATCAGCTTTCATCTCGAGCATGATCTTGTTCTCCTTAGTCTCCAGTTGCAGTGGCGTAATCTCCATTTTGGCATGACAGGTTGCAGATTCTAACCGATGGCTTGCACTGAAGAGATTTGAATCTGATCCAGCGTCTTCTTGGAAGATATCCTCCAAACTATGCTCCAACCACCCTTATATGCATAGGATCTATCAGAAAAATTGGCTCAACCAAAATCATATTTACAAAACCTCTACAAGTTCTTTTAAATATTCTTTTGAAATTGTTATATTTCCCTCTTTAAAATTTCTCTCGAGACAATCGTTGAAGCTAAAAAACCCCTCAATGGTGTGTCCAAGTAATTTGTGGTAAGGGCAGTAGTTGGGCTGATCCTTCTTGTCCATCTCGTCTAGCTTATTTAACTCAGACAATATGAACTCGGGCTTCTTCATCAAATTTCAAAACTTCTTCACCATGGAATCATCTTTGAAGGAGTGCACTCTGTTCAACTGATCTGCAATCGATGTACCTTATTGTCATATGTCCTGTACGGTCTCCGCTAAAAAGACTATTAGGTGGACTTACTGTACTGCTGAGTATGTTGTTGTTGAGACTGACCATGCTGTGATGGCTACTAGGAATCTGAAATAGACTGCCTGACCTGAATCCTCATTAGCTATTTTCCCGTGTCGACCGTTGCCACTATCTCGAAGTTATTTTCGAACACCTTAATTGATCAAGACTTTTAGCCTTTTTCAAGGACTCCATATGCTTAACTTCCTCTTATAAGCTATTATCCTTGCTGAGTAACTTCTTGAATGACTTAATTATATGTTGCTTAAGCATGAAAGTTACCGAACCATGAATGATCTTAAGTATAATATCTATCGCATGTTGTTCCTATAGCTTAGGCTCACCCTTCACGCTTAAGTTCCCCCATCTCAAAATGTAGTCCACCAAGGTCTCATTGGATTTCTTTCGCTCTACTACAAGATCTTCTATGGTGACATGATGTTGTGCTCCGATGAATCTCTTCATGAACAGGCGGTCCAACTCTATGAACATCTTCACTAATCCATTGGGCAGCTCTGCATACCAATCAAATGCAATCCCTAACAAACTACTGATAAATTGGCTAAAAAGTAATGCTTCATTACCCCCAACTTGCAACAACTCGCCCGAAAGTGTGCAATATGTCATTGAGAGTTTTATGCTCCATCAAAAGTCTTAAATTTCAGTGGCACAATACCCTTTGGGTATGGTATGACATTGAATTCCTCCAAGTAGGGTCTACCCTTTGAAATTGGTGCGCCTCCTTTAGATTCAGTTAAAGTCTCCCTTACTTGCTGTCCGACCAACTGCTTGATGTCCTTTTCTGGTACTGTAGTCTGAACTGAGTCTTTTTTTGTTGTTCATTTCTATTGGCTGAAGCAACCTCCATTAGAAATGTGTATGAACTCACGCTGGTTGACTTCCGGAGCATCATCTAATGTGACTGCGAATATTCATGCATTGTAGCCATGATGAATATGGTGGCAGCCATCTCCTCCATTCTCTTTTCCATTCATTTAATCTACTCTTCTCTTAATTATATGAGCCTTTACAAGTCTTCCGTGATGTTTTGCTTGATGAAAGGTGGAGCATCGCGAGCAGATGTTGTGGCCCTGTTCTTGACAACATTGACTTCCATGAACTCCTCATTGAGACAATCTGAAAAATTATAGACCTCATCACCGAAATCCATTTCTCTTTCCTTTGTCAATTCTGAAATCTTAGCTCTAAGCTTCCTTACTTTATCATCGACTGCTTTCTCTTTAATCAACTTAAGATCGATAAGTTTTTCCTAAACATAGTCCTTTTCTGCAATGAACTCTGAAGCAATTGTGGTAACGACATTTGGAGCATCGGGCTCATGATCCATTTCATTGAATTGACCCACGGGCTTCTCAGAACATACTGGTGCGACAACCTCTTGATATCCATACTTTTCTCTTTGGTGTTGATGCCTTGAGATGGAGTGTCATAGCGGAGGCCTTGGTATGTAGAAGAGAAATGTGCTCCCTATGGTGCGGACCAAATACAATAGTAAACAGTCGCTTCCCTTTATTCCTCTTCAAGAAATCCTCATACAAGATTGCAGGCGGTACTCTCGGGCCCAAACGTGACATAACTGGTCTACTCCTTGTAAGCCTCGGGACAATGGTAGTAGCATCTACAATAGTGGAAATGGTCATGAAATGGCTTCCCAAATGAAATCTGACTGAAATACAGGCTGGTGATGCTTTTGTTGACCTCTGTAATTGACGACCAGATCTGTCTTTCCTCAAAAACTCATTCTTCATCTTTGGTGATACTGTACAACCCATCCACTTAAGCAGCTCGATAATAAAACAACCTTTCGTATTGGCTAATCTCTCAAACACGTTACAGACTCGGGTGATAGGAGTGGGTTTCTCCCTCTTGTCACCATGACCATGAGGTGGTGGCAAAGCAACAACAATTATGTGGAGGCTCTCATCTCCAATGGTGTCTGACAACGTGTGAAACCTATTCCCTCATAGGAGAGGAGAGGTTTCAAGTACTTCGAGTTCCTTCTACTGAGGAATCTCCTCAAAGAAAGTTAACTCTGTAGCCTTGGCCCTGACGACTCTCAGAATCTTACAGTTGTCATTCCTCTTCTGAGACTTGGTCAGTGTTACAACTCTCAAACTAGAGCCAATCTCAAACACAGACTATGGAGCGAAAAACACATTAGCTGAATCTTCTTCAAACTTAATCTCCTTCCCCTTAACAGAAGACATTGTGGGCACGCTGACAAAAAATATGTTGGCGGTAGGTGTGACGAATCTCTTCAGCATAGGAGTTGAAAAACTGGTGAGTGCTGGAACAACAGACTTGACGGGTGCTAGGGCAGCAACGACTTTTATCTTCTGGCAAAAAGGTAAGTCCTGGCCATAGTTTAAATTAAATCCAGTGGATGGCTCTTGAACATCTGAAATTTTTTTTTTTACGACAATGAATGGGGCCTTACCGAACACTACTCCAAACTCTTCAAAATTGGACCTGAACTTAATCATGGGTCCAAAGTTGCAGGCCTCTCGGCTGGTGGGCAAGTTGCAAGAGAAGGTCAAAGTTAGGGACAACATCGTAACTATCAAAAAAGGTTCCAAAATTTAGTAATGGCCCACTACATGTAATTATAGTGCAAAAAATACAAATTAACAAAGTCATTCTGTGAACTAGGTACATCTTTCTCATTTTAATTTTGTTTCATGTTCAAGTATTTATTGCATTTCATTTTTGTTTTCCTTTTCTGAATTTTCAAATGTGTTTTTCAAATTTGTTGTTAATCAATGATTATTAAATTAAAAATTTTAATTCAATTTTGATGATTAAAGGAGAATTAAGAAATACCAAAACTTGGCCCAATTTGTGAATAGTAAACTGAACTTCAAAGGCACGAAGAAAAGGTGAAGTTCATGACCTAGTTCGGGACCAATGTCACAATACACTTCGCCCAGGTGAAACTAATTCACCAACACACCTTTTGAGGGTCCAACTCCATACAAGAAAAAAGCCCTAAAGACTCTTGAACCCCTTTGTTTAAGGATGGTTGTATAGATAATTCTAGAATAAATAAGAGTCAACCGTACCTTCCCAAGAAAAAAAATGGGCAAAGCACGCTAATAAAAGAAGGGTAAATTGGACCATGAGGGACATGAACACATTACTAATGTATGAAGATAAAACCTTGTGATCATAATGGAGAAAAAAATATATCCCAGCAGAGTTGCTAGAAATTGTCGGTCGTCAACATAAAGAATTATATTTAGTTAAATTATATATATATATATATATAT
>JXCR01118749.1:17453-54668 GCA_002079205.1 Phalaenopsis hybrid cultivar | reverse complement strand
GAGAAAATGTAATATGATTATGGAGATTAAGAACTCTGAGGGTATAAAGTTAACTAAGGCTGAAGACATTGCCCTTGATGCTGTCAATTTTTTTCAACAACTTTTTAACTCCCATCCCACCACTAGAACTTTTGTAGATGCCAATTTATTTGCTGAGGGGACTGAATATGTCAGTAGGCTGACCCTTGAACAAATCCCCTTTGAAGATGAGATTAAAGCTGCTCTTGATTCTATAGATGATGACAAAACTGCTGGCCCTGATGGCTACACTGCAAAGTTCTACAAAAGCTGTTGGACTGTGGTTAAGAATGAAGTTATATCTGCTATTCATGAATTTTTTACAGGAAACAATCCACCCAGGTACTTTACCTCCTCAACTATTACTTTGATTCCGAAAAACCAAGTCAGAAACAATTGGGGAGATTTCAGGCCCATTAGCTTAACTAATGTTATTACCAAGGTAATAAGTAAAATCTGGTCTTCAAAATTCAGCCAGATCTTCAGCAACTTGTTTGTGCTAACCAAACTGCCTTTATCAAAGGGAGATCCATTTCTGATAACATTTTGCTTTCCCAAGAGATGTTGCTTGACTTGGACAGGAAATGTATAGGGGGTAATGTTATCTATAAATTAGATATTAAGAAGGCTTATGACACTATCAATTGGAATTTCATCCTTGAAACCCTTGCTGCTAGGGGCTTTGCTGAAGGCTTCATTATGTTGATCAAAAGATGGCTTCTTTGTAACAACCATTCTATGTTTATCAATGGCTCTTGTCATAGCTTCTTTTCTGCTTCCAGAGGAATCAAACAAGGGGACCCCCTATCCCCTACAATTTTCATTTTGGCTATGGATTTTTTCNTTGATCAAAAGATGGCTTCTTTGTAACAACCATTCTATGTTTATCAATGGCTCTTGTCATAGCTTCTTTTCTACTTCCAAAGGAATCAAACAAGGGGACCCCCTATCCCCTACAATTTTCATTTTGGCTATGTATTTTTTCTCTAGATTGCTGAATCAATTGTTCTCAAGCTCGCCCCATTTGGTCTATCAGCACAAATCTAATGTTTGTATCATTCATCTAGCTTATGTTAATGATGTGATTATTTTCTCTAAGGCTACTAAGAGTGCTACCAAAATGTTGTATAAGGCCCTCAAACATTTCCAGCTCACCTCAGGTATGGAGTTAAATCTTCCTAAATGCCAATTTTTTCCTAGCACTAATATCTCTCAACAAATAAAACACTGGATTTCTAGTTACACAAGTTTCCACCTGTCTTCATTGCCTATCAAATANTTTCCAGCTCACCTCAGGTATGGAGTTAAATCTTCCTAAATGCCAATTTTTTCCTAGCACTAATATATCTCAGCAAATAAAACACTGGATTTCTAGTTACACAAGTTTCCACCTGTCTTCATTGCCTATCAAATGCCTGGGTGTTCTCTTAATCAAGAGCAGAAACAAACAGATCCAATTTAATGAGGTAATAGATAAGATTAAGAACCAATTGCAGTGTTGGACCAATTCTTTTTTGTCCAATGGTGGGAGGATCATTCTACTAAAAAGTATTCTTACCGCCCTCCCCTCTTATGCCCTAAAAATGTTTTCGATGAAGAAAGGTACTCAGAAGCNCAGTGTTGGACCAATTCTTTTTTGTCCAATGGTGGGAGGATCATTCTACTAAAAAGTATTCTTACCGCCCTCTCCTCTTATGCCCTACAAATGTTTTCGATGAAGAAAGGTACTCAGAAGTTGCTGGGGAGAATGTTTAACAATTTTTTATGGGCTGGTCAGAAGAAATAACTTCATTGGCTCCCTTGGCAAAAGCTATGCAAACCTTACTATGCTAGAGGTTTGGGATTTAAAGAGTTTCTACATATGAGTNATATATATATATATATATATATATTCTTTAAAGGAATGACTTGAGGTTATTATACAAGTCTTGACCATCCCCAATGTGCCTGACATCTTGAGTACCACACCAACCACCGTAGGGGATCGAACTCTAGACCAGAGGGGAATTAGAAATGACTAGCAGATGCCCGACCAACAAATCAGAGGGGCAGTTTCGAGCAATTCAAAATTTCTCCTAAAGCTCAATTTAAAATAAAATTATATTAAACTAATTAGGTAGTCATAATGTTTTTATATAATTACACAACTAATATCCTAAGTTATTTATCGTGCATTAGATTAGTATTTTTTATTTTAAATATCAAGTTTTATATTATTTAAATAAAAGCTATTGAGATCATAAATTGAATTGAATCTCAAAATTAATGGAGCTATTGAAATTACTTGAACACTATTTACAAAAGAACATGGTTTACATAACATCATCTGATAATTTGTAACTTAAAAAGAAGATGTTTGAATTGTTTTGAACTAAATGGTCATGTAAAATATCTCTTGTCATTCATTATGTTGACCAAAATTTTTTTGATGGCCCCACAACTTAGTGCCTCCTCAACATTATTGTTTTATTTTTTTAAGAAATTATATTTAATTTTTATTTTATAGATATTTCTATATTTTTTAAATTTTAAAAACTTATTATTTAAAAAAAAATTGTTGTTTTTATTACTTTTTAAACTCAATAAGCCACTAAATTAATTGTCATCATCATCGACGTCATCACCACCATTTGCTATCACTATTGTCCCACCATGTGCCACTACCTCCATCATTTCCCAACCACTTTCACCAACATATTTATCAACATTTCTGCCATCACCATCCCACCAACATAATCATTGTCGACTACCACAATAAAATAAAAAGTTTTCAAATAAAATGTGAAACTAATATCATCAATGACGAAGCTAAAAACAAATAGAAAAAAATGAACAAAAGTATATAATTTCGAAAAGTGATCCCAAACAAGCCCTACAAATATATAATTAAAATATTTTGAATAAACTGCAAGAATAAATATCCATTATTCATTCATATGATGGCCAACATGTCGATGACCACATAACAAGATAGATAACCTTTTATTTAACAAAGGCACCACATTAACTATAAAGTATAAGGAATATGGAACATATAATGTCATTAGTGACCTAACTAGAGAGTGGTTGAGTAGCCTTAATTAATTACTAATTTTTTAAAATTTTCTTATATGAAAATATAATTGAAATTCAATTGAAATTTATTGTAGTTATATATAAAATAGAAGTTTCTTCTATTTAATACTAATGGGTAACATTTTGTTGTTGGCTTATAACTAGAAAAAGCTAGATAGAGAATCAATTCTTGTCATATACAACACACAACAAATAAAGTAAAAGCAACATGGAGCATATAATGACAATAGTGGTAGAACCAAAGAGTGGTTGAGTGGTTATTATTTTTTAAATTTATACAATTAACTTTTGTAGATATTTACCAAGGTATATGAAATTGTTTTGTCAAGATGTACAAAATTTTCTAGAGACCCATCATAATTATTTTATTAGCCCCATAAATCTCAAAATTTTTATAATGCATTTAAAGATATAGCTTTAAAAAAGCTTGTTGTATGCAAATAACTTATGTTCGAATCATTTATTCAGCGAGGAGGCCGAATACGAATAGATATATTAAGCTCAAATTATAAATGATCTTAACACGAGCATTCTGTTTGCTCGATTGTGATTGGCTCAATTTAGCCCAGATAAAGAAAGCATACAAATTATTTATCTAAGAATATATTAAATATATTTTTATCTAAGTCATCATTACTCATGTGGTCATATGATTTTGCACTTTTTATTTTAGTGAAGTGATGGAGGTTCTAATAAAACATCTTACATGTAGTTTTTTTAATTAATTTAAACAAGAAAAAATTGAGTCAAACATTACTCGAGCATAAGCAAGAATGCATAAATCGAGTCTAACATAAACACACTGTTCATAAGAAATTTTGAACATGAGTCAATTTCAAACAAAATTAACTTTGAACCAAGCATGAGCTTGCAAGCTTGGCTTATTTATAGTCCTATTTTAGAGAGGCATGTTAAACTTATTTTTTATATAATATTTTCTTGAAATTTATTTTTATATATGTTGAAATTAATTTATGTAGAGAAGTTCTTGTGTTGTTGCTAAGCTTAAATTAACATATTTTAAGTTAATTTAAATATATGTGAGAAATTTATATTAGGCATTTCTTCTAAAGTTTTTTTTTTCTGAACTTATTTTTTAACCATTAATATTCTTCATAAGCTAGCATGTTTACAAGAGTCAACAACTTTTGAGACATGTAGCATTTAAATATGAAACACACATAATTATATTTCACAACTCAATATGTCTTCATATGCATTATGTTGATGATGTATCTACTACTTGTAATCACAAAGATCAAGAAAAAACTATAGTTTGAACATTACTTAGCATAATTTCTAATTATAAAAATCATAGAATGGGCTTAAGGGTTAATAGTGTCGTATGATGTACCAAGTATTATATGATGGACATAATTTTCTTTGTCTAACTACTAATTTATCTTCATTAATTGAAATCAAAATTTAAAATAATTATATTATATTAAATATATCATACTATATTATTATTATTATTCTTAATTAAATTAATGAAGGGTTTAAGTTGTGGTAGATTGAATTGGTGAAAAAGTTTTGTAGACCATATAAATGCTAAATTTCTTTTTTTTTTTNTATATGAAACACACATAATTATATTTCACAACTCAATATGTCTTCATATGCATTATTTTGATGATGTATCTACTACATGTAAAGTTTAAACATTACTTAGCATAATTTCTAATTATCAAAATCATAGAATGGGCTTAAGGGTTAACAATATCGTATGATGTACCAAGTACTATATGATGGACATAATTTTCTTTGTCTAAATACTAATTTATCTTCATTAATTTAAATCAAAATTTAAAATAATTATATTATATTAAATATATCATACTATATTAATATTATTCTTAATTAAATTAATGAAGAGTTTGAGTTGTGGTAGATTGAATTGGTGAAAAAGTTTTGTAGACCATATAAATACTAAATTTCTTTTTTTTTTATGATTATATAGGATATTGAGATTAATATATTTAAGAGGTAAAATACTATGCAATAATAAAGCTATTTAATGATTCTAAGACTTTGTTTCTATGTTATTAGAGATTTTTCTTTATCAATTGCCAATCATTTATTTATTCTAGAGTACATAATCCCTATAGACGCAAGCTAAGGTTTGCTCTTATAATACCTAGCTTAATCTACTAAGCACAGGCCTGTGGGTCTTCATCGTTGTCATCTTATGAGTCTCCTATGCATCATGAGAGATCAATATGTGCTCAATCTTCTAAATATCACATGATTTCTACTTAATTCCACATCTTAAAGAAATTAAAAGTATACTTTAAAAGGAAAACTTTCTAAATAATTATCTCAATAAAACAAAAATTTAGGGCAATCGCATTCAACCACCAAAATACATATATCTCAGCACTAATGAGTCCTACGCCACCTCCCTTAATGAACATGCTTAGGGAAATTAGAATTTACTACACAACACCTGCAAGAAAACATAATTATTTCAGACATCTTTCAACTGCTGAACTTTATCACCACTGACCATGTGCTCTAACAAAAAATAAATAAGGTCTACTAATTCATTCACTCCTTTTGAATTCATTGTACCACATGATTCAACACACCACAACCATGAAAAACACATTATTATAATAGTGTAGGACAGACAAAATGGATAATCCTATACATGCTATGTGTTGGCGACCTATTAAGTAGGTTTTAGATTTAAAGTGGCATAGTGAACATCTACTTAGTTTAAATGTTTCTATTTCTTTTTTATATTTAATTACATTTAAAGGTGATCTCAATTTAAGTAATCAACAATTTATAGGTTGATCTTTTTATTCTAATTTGAGTTAGGTTTCATTAATTTAAGGTTTTAAAGAATATCAAGAGCTACTGAGACCCTCTTAAGGTGACCCTGCCACTCTTAACACATTAGAACTAGTAAAATCTACACCCTTCCAAGGAGATGAGATGGCATCCTATATTTTCTAAGTGATGGTCTGAACATTTCTTATATTATTTTTAAAGTGATGATAAAATGGGACTTATAATTGGGGAGAAATATTTTATTTTTAAGTAATGTTAAGGTGGAAAACCACTATTTTAAAAATCTAAAGACTTAACTACTAGGAAAGATATCCATTACTTTAAGCACTTAATAAAATTTTTAGTACTGTGGGTTTACTTTAAAATAACCGCTAAAAAATTAAACACACTTGATAATAACAATACAATTTCCAAATCTAAGTCTTATAGGTTCAACTAAAGATCTCCTAAAGTTCTTAACAAAGCTTCCCTAGCAATGGCGCCAGAAGCATGACCCAACCCGCAATTATGCAGTTATTTAGTTTTCTGGCAAAAAACTAGACCTAGTTTCTCTAGGCGACTAGTGGAAAAATGAATAGTGTGCAAAATGGATATGTTATAGAATTTAGAATTGATTTATGCTATACACACTAGAGTTTGTACGCAATTATACATATTATTTCAAGTAATATATGGTTTTCTTTAAAAACAGCATCGATCCCATAGGAAAGCGAGGTAAGAAATCCCTTATGCTAACTTTAATCTAATAATATCAAGTCTTAGTTTATGAATTTTCAAAAAGTTTGATTTTCCTAAATTTACTAATTTACTCTAAAATTAAAGTTAACTAAATTAAATAAAAAAAACTAATATAAGGAAGCTCGTTAAATTTGTGAAATTTTTATATAATCAAAATCTCTTTCCCCTTGTAATGTGATGATAATCTGTGTAGGAATTAAATGTTTAAAAGTTAAATGCTGTTTTGTGTCAAAGAGGAGCATACATATTCTTTACCATCTTCCGAGTACATAAAGAACATTGGTTAATCTAAAGTAAGGTTCTAAATTCTCTCATGTTATGTTGGGTAGGTTCTAGCCTCTCACTTCCAAATTACAGACTATGCCCTCTTTACAAGACAACCCGATCCTAAGGTTCCAAACTCTATACCGTATTGATAAAGATTCTAGCATATTACTCTAGAATCACCAATTATATGCCCATCTAAAATTATCTCCTTATTTATTTTCACTGCACTATGTACTACTTTTTATTCACCCAATAATGTGATATGATTCTTACTAGTTGAGGAATACATAACCCTTTCGATTCATTATGGATTCACAACAAATGTTAACATATCGATTGGTCATATCGAATATGTAAATGAAGCATGAAGTAATGAATTATCACAAGTATGAAATAAGAGAAGTTCTAAAAAATTCTAATCCTACACAAGATTAATTCTCATTACAAGAGAAAGATAAGAAAACTACTCAGATTTCATGAGGATAACAGGACAAAACATGATTTATATTAAAACTTAAGTTGAACAAACTTAAATAAAAGTACAAAATACTTATCTCAATCTCTTTCCCAAGCAAATTCTTTGAAGTTTCCTTGATGAATCTTCAACTCTCCTTACAAGTTTACCCCAAAACAAAAAAACAAAGACTTAAACACCCACACACATAACTCTCTCCAAAGACTCACGCTAATACAAGAAAGCAAAACTCTTCCCAACTTTTCCACCAACTTTTTCAGCCATCCAATGGCTCTATTGAGTAGAGCTTTCAAAATAAATAAGAGTCACTTCAAGCACTTCTTCAAAACTCATCCACATTCAATGCACAAAATCAAAAATCGTCACTGGTGCCTAAGCGCCCAACTGTGGCACCTAGGTGCCACCATTCTAGCACATGCACATAACTGACTAAAGCATGAGTGTCAAATCATAGCACCATGACGCTGGAGCTTCTTACAGTCCGACACTTAGGTGCAAATTTAAGATTTTAGCTCCTTGCTATATTTTTGTTGTTTTTTTCTCTAAAATTCATTTTCTCGTACCTGAAACAAAAAAAAAAGCGCAAAATATTTTCCATTAAAGTACAATATCATTAAAAATGAGCATAAAATACCTATAGAAAATTATCATATTTTAAGGTGTATCAGTGTGCTAGGCTAGGATTTAGGGTGCTTGGTTGTGTTTTCGACACCTTTGGCTATTATTCTCTGATGTTTATCTTGTGCTAGCAATGTGGCACTTTTTATGCATTTTGGTATGTGTGTGTGCTTGACATGCATGGTAGTATACTATGTCATTCTTCTACAGGGAGTCGTGTCTATATATATGCACAAACAAAGGTATCGTGACGTGGGAGCACTCAATGACTTTTAACCTCTTACTTGCAGGTGCCAGTTAGCTTTCCCGACGATTAATACAGCTCGTTATACATTACATGTTTTTGGTTTTTCCACTAACATTTTTTTAACGAAAGTAGAGTCATGATTTTCTCTATCAAATGTATTTTATAGAGTATTTAGGCTAAGTCCATATAAAAAATAAGGTATAAGCATGAGTTTCAAGGTGGATGATATGTCGAACCACGTTGTAAAGACCAAGAGCAGCAGCTCGTGTTTTGTATCTTAAGTATGAATTCTATTTTTATATAGATCTTGGGCCAGACATATTTATGTGGATTCTAACCGCCCTTTCTACATTTTCTGGGATATGTTGCCGACTCAGTGGCATTCGGCACTTTTATATTTTGAAGTGCATTTACGTTCTATTTTGTGTTTACATGCTTGAATTGTTTTTCCTGCTTCTTTTTATGTATCTTGGATGTCACAAAAAATATAATTTAAGCTCTCTATGACCTTAAAATTATATTTTTTTTTCTATATAAAATCTTAATAAGAGATTGAGATAATAAAATTTTTGGATTAAAAGATTCAAGATTTTCAAAATCTATATTTTTCTTTCTTGCATGACTTTTGGGCAAGTTTTAAAAGGGGTCACATAGCATGAATATCACCCAAGAAATATAATAGGTCCTCAACGCTTAGGATTTTCAAAGATAACTACATTCATACTTGCATGTCTTGAGGTGAAGCCTCCGTGCATCTCCAACCCAACTAGCCTAGCATACCTTTTTTTATATACAGAAGGTTGTATAATGTGCCTAGGTCGTTAGAAGGCTCCGTAACCCAGACAAAGTGGAAGTCCTTTCATTGGGAGTGTTTCTAGCTTCGTAGATGAACCTCCCTTTCTCCTCCTTTCATAAGGCATCCTCGTCACTATGGTAAGTAGAAGTCCCATCTTTTGAAGCTCCACTTTATAGGTCATAGGAATAGAGTTTCGTTCGTTTGACCTTAGGGCTTCCAAGGTCCACGTGGACTATGAAATTCATAGATTGCTGACTGAGGATCTCTAGATATGTTGGGTCGATTATCTTCATGACCAAGTAAACTTAGGGGCATAGTAGCTTAGGAAGATGGGACTGTGGTATCTTGACCCAACCTCTACCTTACAGGATTACTCTATCCTTCCTTTTGTTGAGCGCTCTTGAGCCCTCTCGCCACTTTAAATTTTTTGGTATCATCTTGAAGGCCTGATGTTGATGAGCTACCTCGAATTTGGGATACAAAGATTTTTTCTCTGCCTTTATGGCCCGAACGTGCTTTGATGTATATGTGTATCCCCTTCAAGAGGATTATGGTTATTTTGTTTGCTTTGTATGTCGATGAGCCACTACCCATTTGGGATGTAAGAGACTCACTGTCTGGCTAATGGCTTAGCAAAAGTGAACCATTAGAGCATTTCTAATAACCTTCTTTTAATGCCTATTTTCCCAGGTCTTTAATAATATAAGTGAACCCTTTTTATTGAGAGTATTCTTGGGTACCCCTAAGGTGAAATTAACCAAAGGGATATATTCTTCCAGGAAACTCTTGACTTCAGAACAAAATTGTTCTTTGGTTCTCTGGTTACGGGTGACTTATGTAAGGATTCTCTTTGTGAATATTATGTTTCGAGTTATTTCGATTCGATCTTGTTCAGACGTATACTCTCAACCCATTACTCAAAGATTACCCATATATAAGCCTTTTGACTCATTTATTTTTAATTCTTTATCTATTTGTTGTCCTATATTATTTACATTTTATTCATCTCCTCTTCAAATCATTTAAATGATTTGGGAGAGAGATTTAATTAAGTGAATTAGGGAATCATAAGATGACACATAAATAGACAAGTTAGTGACTCCAAGTGCTAAAAAGAACCAAGAAAAACAAATCTGGCTACTCTACTGGGGATGAGCCTCTCTCTCCATATGAGGCATTTCACTTTTGTTCTGGTGTTATAGCCTCTCTCTTTATATTTGAGGTTTTGCTCATATTATTGTAACCTAATTTCTTTTCCCCGAGTCAATAGTTTAGCCTTTGGTGAGATCTTAGATTTCAGTCAATGTGGCAGTTGTTATGGTTAGCAACTCGAAGTATTCTATCCAGCTTTCTCACCCTCAGCATTTTAGTCGCATGCATCGGTGGTGTTGCATTTTTTTTATGATTGGTTATTCTTAACCTTTCCTCTTTAGTTGATCGTTGACTCTTTTGCTTGGCAGACATGATGAGCAAGAGAGTCGTACGATCACTACTAATGGGGGGACCTCTGTCTCCTTTTCCCTTAATATCTTTTGTTCTCCCGAAGGTACTATAACCTTTGATTCCTTTGTACACCCTGTTCAGATTACCCTGGGTAATCTTACACCTTCTGAGGATATTGCTCTGTGCCCTCCCAATAGAAAAAGGAGTAGTGCCCATAAGGTCACTTCTGCTGCGGTGGCTTGCGTTAAGCATGCCCCTTTCACAAGGAAGAGGCCTGCACTTAATGACTATGTGTTGCAACACTTGTTAGTCTTCTTTAGGTTGTCGGGTTATATGTCCATGTTTTCATGGATCTCCCTGCCTTCGATAGGTTAGTCTTCTGACAGCACCACTATTTTTGTTATTTTAGAGAGGAGTATTACTATGCTAAAGATCCAAGCGATCTAATTGATGCACCAAAAATATATGCAATTTATACATATATTTTATACTCATTTTTGGTGATATTGCACTTTAAAGAAAGATATTTTTCATGTTTTATTGCAGGTTGATGATTTTTAGCACTTCAAGCAAAAAGGAAGCAAAAAGGATGGAATTTGGAGTCAAAATGACATTTTGGAAGAAAAACTCAACGTCGGTGGTGCCAGCAAGTACGCGAACGACACCAACATGAAGGAGGAGTCCAGAACAGCGGAGGCGTCGATGGCACCATTTCACACAGAGCACATAAATTAATTCGGACCATGGGCGTCGAAGGCGCCAATGTCGGTGCCAGGCAAATTTCTAGAAGATTTGATGAATTTGGACGTTTTTTGAAGAGTTATTGATACATCTCTTGGAAAACGGACATTATGCTTTATTTAGAGTGAAAATTGATTAGAAAAAGGAGAGGCTAGTGTGTCATTCAGTCTTCTTTAGTGTTCAATTGTGTGTATTGTTTAGTGTAGTGAGTCTAAGTGTGATTTCTCCTAAGGGTTGTTAAAGAGAGAGAGAAGTGAGAGATTTCTTCTTCCCTACATCTTTGAAGAGAAAATCAAGACTCTTGTAAAGAGAGAAAGAGCTCAAAAGAGGCCATAAGGGATTTTCTTTGAGGAAGAGTTAAAGATAAGTAGTGTTTATTCATTATTGTTGTATAAACTTTTTTTTATTTATGAAATTTCTTATTTTGACGTATCTTCCTCAAGAGGTATAATTAGTTTTCTTTATCTTTCTCCCTGCTCTGAGATATGGTGAAATAAAGAGATAATTTGGATGTGCCAATTCTAAAATATAAAATAAATTATGATGATTTTTCACTTCGTTCTTAATTTACTTTTCGATTTGACCAGTTGAAATGTTAACATTTGTTGTGAAACATACTATCCGAGAAATGTAGTATGAGTTTTACAACAAAGTGAGAATCACATTTGATTCCATGAAGAGTGTTTCGTTCATGAAATTGGGTGTAAATAAATAGGAAAATATATATTATTAGGTGAAGAATTGGAGATTCTAGGGTGGCAGACTAAAATCCCCAATTTGATCTTAGTATTTAAGAGATAAAGCGAGTGTTAGCCTTCAAGAGAAGGGAAGTGGGAGCTCTGGAGTGAGAGTCAGTATCCTCCCAGCCCAATGACCGACCGTTTTGTAAGTCAACAATTACAAGAATTTGATGACGCTACTAGAAGATTTAAATTTCAGCAACGATGCCAAAAACTTGACTGCGACTTTATTTATATTTTGNAATTAAATAAATGAAAATCGACAAAGACCTTTAAAAGATTATGCTAATCCTACAACAGATGAACTTCACTTGGTATTCAAAATATTGATGTTGTTGCTAATTCATTTGAGCTTAAACCTGATATTATCGTTTGGAGGACACCTACTGAAGATCCTAACTTACATCTTGCTAGTTTTCTTGAAATTTGTGCTACTTTTAAACCTTGCTAGTTTTCTTGAAATATGTGCTACTTTTAAATATGATGGAGTGTCTAATGATGTTGTCAGGCTTAGACTTTTTCCTTTCTCATTTAGGTACAAAGCTAATACTTCGTTAAATTCATTAGCACCTGGATCTATCAGAACTTGGGGAGAACTATCACAAAAACTTTTAGCTAAATATTTTCCACCCTCGAAAACTGTTAAGCTAAATAACTATATTACATCTTTTTGTCATTTCGAAGGGGAATCGATATATGAAGTATGAGAAAGATTTAAATATCTCCTTAAGAGATGTCCACACCATGATTTACCATATTGGTTAATAATTCAAACTTTTTACAATGAATTAGTAGGATCACTTAGATCTTTTATAGATGCTGTTGCAGGTGGATCATTAATATCAAAACCTTTTAATGAAGAATATTCTTTAATAGAGGAAATGACTACTAATAATTTTCAATTTCCCTCTGAACGGGTAAATCCAAAGAGAATAACTAGTTTTCATGATTATGATTCAATGTTCATTTTAGCATCTCAAATTGCCGCTAAATCAAAGAAGATTAATCAAATTAGAGTGAATTATTCTTATATACCACCAGTGTTAGAGGAAAATTCACTGTAACTGATATTTGATACTCAACCAAATTATGAAACTATGAATGCTATAATTAATAAAAATAATAATCCCTATTCTAATTATTATAATCCTGGATAGAAAAATCACCATAATTTTAGTTGGAATAATTTTAACAATTCGGTGAACCCCTCAAGAATTAAAATAACCAAGGGAATCCTAACTATAGACCTTATTATCCTCCTGAGTTTAATAATAACTCACAAGTTAAGGATAAGAAGTTAACTATGGAAGAAGTCATGTTGAACATGGGGAATCAAATACAAAATAAAGGGTCTGCAATTAGAAATATTGAAAATCAATTAGGACATATTGCTACTACACTTAGTAATAGACCTTCATGAATTCTTCTTAGCACTGTTGAAGTTAATCCAAAAGATCAGAATAAGGAGAAAAATAAAGCTATTCAATTACAAAGTGGAAAAAAAGCGGAAACAAAAATCCAGAGAGAAACTGAAGTTAAGAATGAGAAGGTGGAAAATGAAACCGACAATGATGAAAGTAAAAAAATACAAATTCATTAGAAAAATTGCCACCTCTGTTTCCTCAACGATTGAAGAAGAAGAATACAGATAAATAATTTACAAATTTTTTTTAAAATCCTTAAAATGTTAACGACAAATAGTCCTTTCATTAAGGCTTTGGAGCAAATGCCAAGTTATGTGAAGTTTATTAAAGATATATTAAACAAGAAAAGGAATTTTGCACATCACAATACGGTTGCACTCAGTGAAGAGTGTAGTGCAACTATTTAGAAAAAGGTTTCTGAAAAGTTAAAAGATCTTGGTAGTTTTACTATACCTTATGTTATTGGTGAGAAATTTTTTAGAAAAGTCTTAGGTGATTTAGGAGCTAGTATTAATATTATGTCTCTATCAATTTTTAAACATTTAGATTTAGGAGAGATTTCTCCTACTACTATAACTCTTCAGTTAGTTGATCGATCAATAACTTATCCTAAGGGAGCTATAGAGGATGTATTAGTGAAAGTTGATAAATTTATTTTTCCTGTAGACTTTATTGTATTAGATGTGGAGGAAGATAAAGAGATTCCTATTATTTTTGGAGATCATTTCTTGCAATAAGGAAAGATGTGATAGATGTGCAAAAAGGAGAATTAATAATGATAGTCAATGATCAAGATGTAACATTTAATATAACAAAAGCTATGAAATATCTTGCGATAAAAAAAGATATGAATGTTTTAGAATGGAAGTTACTGATTATCTAAGTAATAAGCAATTTAAGGGAATGTTAGAAGAAAAATTAAGGAAGAAGAGAACTTTAAGAATGAGAATGAAATAAAAGAAGAAAACTTAGATTATGTTCAGGAAAAATTTGAAATTTTAGACCTTTTGAAAAATGATAATAAAAATATTATTCCTTCAAGTATTAAACCACATGAACGTGAATTGAAAGTATTACCTGTCATTTAAAATTTGTGTTTTTAAGAGATTCATATACATTGTCTGTTATTATATTTTCTGATTTAACTGAAATTCAAGAACAAAAATTAGTAGAAATGTTGAAAAGATATAAGAAGGCCTTTGGATGGACTTTAGCAGATATTAAAGGAATCAATCCTTCAATTTTTATGCACAGAATTTTGTTAGATGAATAATACAAACCTAAAGCTGATCCTCATAGGAGATTAAGCCTGATAATGAAAGAAGTTGTTAAAAAAGAAATCGTAAAATGGTTAGATGTTGGAATTATATATCATATTTCAGACAGTGCTTGGGTAAGTCTGATCTACTTTATTCCAAAGAAAGGAGGAGTGACAGTTGAAGTAAATGAGAAAAATGAATATATTCCAATAAAACAAGTTAATGGCTGGTGAATTTGTATAGACTATAGAAAATTAAATATGGTCACCAGGAAAGATCATTTTCCTTTACCATTTCTAGACCAAATGTTGGATAGATTGGCCCGAAAAAATATTACTGTTTTCTAGATGGATATACCGGGTATCATCAAATTCTGATTTCTCTTGAGGATCAAGAGAAAATAACATTTACAAGCCCTTATGAAACATTTTTCTTTTTGTAGAATGTCTTTTGGACTATGTAATGTAGCTGCGGCATTTCAAAGATGTATGATGTCAATATTTTGAATTTAATTGAACGTGAAATGGAAATATTTACGGATGATTTTTCTGTATTCGGAACTTCATTTGAATTATGTTTAAATAATTTAGAAAAAGTTCTCGAATTATGTGAAAAAGTCAACTTAGTATTAAATTGGGCAAAATGTCAATTTATGGTTGCAGGAGGAATTACACTTGGGCATAAAGTTTTTGAAAGTGGCATGGAAGTAGATCCAACAAAAACTAAAGTTATTGCAAAATTACCGCCTCCTACTATGTTTAAAGGGGTATGAAGTTTTCTAGGACATGTTGGTTTTTATAGGCGTTATATAAAAAAATTTTCAAAAATTACTAAGCTATTAACTTTTAGAAAAGGATACAAAGTTTAATTTTAATGAGGAATGCATAAAAGCATTTAAACTATTGAAAGAAAAATTAATCATTGCTCATATAATAGTTCCACCTGATTAGGAAATTCATTTGAAATAATGTGTAATGTTAGTGATAATGTTATTGGAGTTGTTTTAGGACAAATGTATAATAAAGTTTTTAAAGTAATATATTATGCTAGTAAAACTCTAAATGATGCTCAAATTAATTACACCATTACTGAAAGAGAGTTATTAACTATTGTCTATGCCTTTGATAAGTTTAGACCTTACTTAATTAAAGCTAAATGTATAGTGCATATAGACCATTCTGCTATCAAATATTTGATGCAAAAGAAGGATGCTAAATCGAGATTAATTAGATAGATACTTCTGATGCAAGAGTTCGATTTTATGGTAGTAAATAGAACAGGAATTAATAATTAAATAACTAATCATTTGTTTATTTAGAACAAGAAATACTAATTTATTTTGCAAATGAAATTTTGGAAACTTTCCCTGATGAACAATTGTATAATATTGATAAAAAAATATACCGTGGTATGTCGATATAGTAAATTATATTGTGAGTGACATGCTACCACCAGATGTAAAGAATTAACAAATAAAAAAATTTATTCATGATTCAAGATTCTATTTCTGGGAGGACTGATACACCTAAAATATATAGTATTTTTAAACACATTTTTATATCTATTTTTGAGGTATTGCATTTTAATGAAAGACATTTTGTGTTATTCTTGCAGATACAGGTAAAAATGGTGAAAAATGCTTAAAGGAGTGAAAAATGATCAAATTTGGAGCAAAAAGGTGAAATGTGCAAAAGCGTTTTGGTGCCTAAGCGCCAGATCCGGCGCTTAAGCGCCAATTAAATAGAGAAAACAGCGCCTAAGCGCTAGATGCCCCGCGCTTAAGCGCCTGTGGCAGTTTTTGGATGAGTAAATTCGGTTTCTACGAATTTTAAAGAGGTTTTTAAGGCACTCATTAGCTTAATAGGTGGTTATAACCACTATGGACGAAAATTATCACGAAAGGATGCATCTCTTGGAGAAATACATCAAATCTAGACATATTTTGAAAAGAAACCAAGACACCTTTTGAAAAATTATAAAAGAAAGAAAAGAGGAGTTAGAAAAGGGTCCTGAAAGTATTGAAAAGTTTTGAAAGTTCTCATTTGGGGAGTTAGTTCGGAGAGATTTTCAGGCACAATTTTTACTTTTATTTTAACATTTTTGTTATTTTATTTTGAGTGGCTGTAAAGAGAAGAGAATCAAAGGAACTTCAAGAGTTTGGTGGAGGACTTGAGATAAGTTTTTTTCTGTTTGTTTTGATAAAACTTTTGGTTTTAATTGAGACTTGTTGTTGGTTTGACAATAATTTCTTCTTTTAAACTAAAGTGTGGTTTTGTTTTCTCGATGGATTCTGAGTAGTTTTCTTTATATTTCTTCCTAAAATGATAAGTAATTAAGTTTTGGATGAAATTTGTGAAAAGTATTGATCTTCAATGATGGAAGAAGTTGTGATGATTTAAATCCATGCACTTCATTTACTTCTTAATTTGGCCAATCCAGATGTTAAAATTTGTTGTGAGAACATGTAAGAACTGGGCTGGTATTATCTCAGTAAACAATTGGAAAGAATTACATGAGATTGTATGAATGAGAATGTAGTTTATATGATTGAGTGCAAATAAATAGAGAAATATTCATTGAAGGGTGTAGAGTTAGATGACTTTAAAGTGACAGGTTAAAGCCCCCAACTTGGTTTATTTTTTTAAGTTTTCATATGAGAATGCTAGCCCCCATGTGGAGGGAATTGAGGGAACTCTAGAGTGAGAGCTAGTATCTTCTCTGCCTAGCCGGTATTCAGAACTATTCAAACTTTAAATTAGCCAATGTTCTTTATAAAGGAAAGAGCATTTGTCAATAATGGAATGAGTAATCCAAGTTTGCAGATTGGGAAAATCATAGTACAAAGATGTTGGGAAGTTCTATGCTACACTACTGCTGTAGTAGTTGTTCTAGTGGTAAAAAAATTCTACGCTAATCTACATGGAATTAACCAAGGAGTCGTCTTCGCTCGAGGTAAGGGCGTACCATTTACTCCATCACGAATTAACGAAATGTTTATGATATAAATTGTGTCGATCTGCATTATACAAACTTTATTCCAATGAATGATGTATGATGTATACCAATTTCTGACGGATGAAAATGATAATTGGGAAATCAGAGATGAGGGGTACGTTAGTTTCTCCGCTTCACTGCTAAATTCAATTTCTAAACAATGACATTTCTTCTTCTCTGCAAAACTACTCCATACAATGAAAATTAGTAAAGTTACATAAGAAAGTGCAATTTTAAACTATTGCATTCCAATGTGAAAGCCCATTGATGTAGGATCAATTATTTTTAAATCTATTTTGGGTATTAAAATGAACGGGTTTATATATTGACTGGGGCATCCTTCTGCGATCTTCTTGCTTTGTAGTCAATCTCAAGCACCATATGAAAGTTGGGAGAAAGTGTTATTACCCTCGGAGCTCATGGATCCTATTGATGAAAACTATATTGGGAATGGAAATGAAGCAATGGATATTATCTTGGATCAATCATCACATGCATCGACACCCTTAATACCCTGTACAGTTGGAAGTTCACAAGTTTTGGATAAGAAAATAAAGAAGATAGAAAGAGAACTTCATAATATCATGGATGCAATAGGAAATCTTACTTACCTTTTTTATCACTTAGATTAGAGGATGAAAGAACACTTTGATCATACGGTGCAGATGTTCAAGAAGAATGAATGGATCGATGAAAATTTGACTGATCGATTCCCGTACCGACCATTCTACAATTTGTATGTACATTGTCAGTCTATGGGAGATATTAGAGGAGGAGACAGTACTGAAGATGAAGAAGAGTAATTGAATAAGTTGGACATCCCATTGTTTAAAATTAATTATGTTTTTAATGTAATTGTGTTGGATTTGCTTTGCTATAAAACTCCTATAACTTAATTATATGTATAGCTTATTTTTCAGTGTTCTAGTATCGTGACTTGATTTTGACGTTGAATTATAGCGTGATATGCTTTATGTATGTGTGAGAGTGATTAAAAATCTGTGTTTGTAAGAATTTAGAATTTCATATATAAAAGATGATTTTGTATTGTTTGTAAAAACATTTATTTGTAAACTATTTAAGGATGAATATTATTGTTTAAAAAGAATAATTAGACATTAAAGGGAATTTGAAATAACTGATGTGCAAAAATTATGAAAAATTTTTATTTTTAGCACTGGCACTGACGGCGCCCGAGACCCGAAAATTCCCAAATACCTTGAAATTTTCGTGAAACGCCATTTTTACCCCCTTCAGTCACCTTCAACCTTCGGTTTACACCCCTAAGGCTTACAAACACTTGGATTTAATGGGATTAGAATACAAAAGGAGTTTGGATTTCATCTTCTCTCGGTAAGACTTGCACTTTGAACTAAAAATTTTTTATTTCCACCAAGGATTTCTCCTACATTGCCAACATCCAAATTTTCCAAATTTTAAGGAGATTTTGAAAAAATCCTTTAGTGAAGAACTCTTACTTAGTGGATTTAAGTTTAGAACGTTCCACAGTGTGATTTTAAAAATTTTTGGAATTTATTTGGATTTTATCAATTTTTCTTCTTTCTTTCAAAGATTACAATGGCACCAAAGATGAGCAAAGGAAAGAGGAAATTAGAAGTTGATGACCAAAAATTCGCCAACTACAAAGCTAGCATTCATTTAAATAATCTACTGAATACAAAGAAAATAATTCTCGATCAAGCGTTCAAAATTCCAGGCGGTGAAGTCGAAAGATTGATTGTTGCTCGATAGTGGGAGAATTTCTGTTACGTTACTGTCGAAGCTTTTATTGGTAGAGTCATGGAGTTCTATGCAAATTTTAAGGTGACTTCTGATGACCACGTCTATGTTCGTGGTAAAATGGTTGAATTCACCCCGAGAAGGATTAATGAATTTTATCAGTTGTGAGAAGCATTTCTCTGTAAGTACAACACATTCTCTGCTACAAACGAGGCTTTGGATAAAGTTATTTCATTTCTTATTGATGGAAGAGGAGCTTGGAAAGTGAAGAATAACGTTAAAGTAAACTTCTCTGCTTCTATGTTAAATGTAATATCCAAGGTCTGTCATTACTTTATATCTGCCAGAATGATGCCTACAAATCACCATAGTGAAGTTACTAAGGATAGAGATATCCTGAACTTCTTTATCCAATAGATGGGCAATCTAGATGTTGGATCTATAATCTATAAGAACATTCATTCTATTGCTATGGGTGAGACTACTGGTGGATTAGCACACCCTGCCCTGATTTACACATTATGTGAATAATCAGGAGTTGATTTTAGAATCGATGAGGAAAGGATTGAGCCTCTTAAATCTATTGGGCCAGCAAATAATAAAACTTATCAATCTCAAGTTGAATGGAGAACGGGAAGTAGGAGTAGGGATATTCCTTCTACTTCTAGCACCCCTACTCTCCAGAAACTTATGGAACATATGATGATCCAGCAGGGAGATATCTTAAGGATGGAGGGCAGAATTGAAAATTTGGAGGCCAGGAACGCACTTAATGATAATTTAACAAAGCAAAAGTTTGAATATGATGCTAGATATGATGATGCTATGGTGAGATGCATGAAGGGTGACCACTTAGTACAGTTTCCTCGTCACCCTATCTTTACCCCTTATCAACAACAAAACTTTGATATAGAAGAAGAAGAAGAAGAAGAAGAAGAAGAAGAAGAAGAAGAAGAAGAGGATGAGTGAAGATGTCTGCTTAATGATGGTTCTCATCTTTTATTTAGTTTATAATTTGTTGCATTTTGTTATTGTTTTTATTGTTTAGTTTGTTAAATGTGAAATTTTGATTTGTATCGAATGTTGTGCTGTGAAATATAATTTGTAGAGATGTTGATTTGAACTTCATTTTAGTACTATTATTTGTTTTCAGTAGTTTGTTGTATTTATTTTTAGTTAACTATTTCTCAGCAAATATTTTTATATATATTATGTGATATTTAATGTTTTACATCTTGTAGCTTTTCACATTAGCACTTGCAATATTTCAAAGTTAAGTTTTAAAAACAAAAGCTTCAATAGGTAAGTCTTTTCTTTATGTATTAACTGTTTTCTTTCACCCTGTATTTTTAGTTATTCATGCTAAATCTTTTAAAAATTTAAGTTTGGGGAGAAGAAAATTTTATTTTTAAAAAGAAAGAAACTTAATTTTATTTGTCCTCAATGAGCTATAATTTAAAATTTTCAATTTAACATGACCTGTGGTAGAAGAGTCTAACATTGGATAACAATATTTTTGTTTTTAAATATATAGTAAGTTTAAGCAAAAACTTTCAATAATAAAGATTAATTCTAGAGATTAAGGTATTTGATATGAGAGAATAAGACTATGTTTTTCTATTTTAAGTAAAGGAATTTGTATTTTTAAAGTATTAAGAATCTTAGAGTTTCATGTAAGAAGAAAATAATGAAACTTTATGAAAAATCTTCAAAGCTAATATAAATTTATAAAGTGAAAGGAATATGAAAAGTTTTTAACTTTAAGAAAAAGATAGTGAAGTTCAAAATCATTAAAAGCTATCTAAATATAATAATTCTCACATAAAAAAAAAGAGAAATGATTGAAAATGATCCTGAAAGAAAAGAAAAAAAAAGAAAAGAATAATAGGTGAGGAAAGCTTGAGGAGAAGCCTAATAAAAAATTGGCTTCACTTGAATCAACTTAAGGAAGAAGGCTCGGCTACATTAATTAACTAGAGGGATACATTCCTCTAGGAGACTTTTGACCCCAAATAATAATATTTTTTTTGTTCTCTTTACAGGCATCTTATATAGATATTCTCTTCGTGGATGTTATGATTCAAAGTTTTTCGATCTGATCTTGTTCAGACGTATACTCTCGGGTCATCACACGAGAATTACCCCATATATAAGCCTTCCGCCAGTATTCTGTTATTTGTTTGTTTATTTGTTGTCGTATATCCTTTCGATTTGATTTCTCTTCTTTTATAATTATTTACATGATTCGGGAGAGATTATTCGAATAAGGGAATCATACAACGATGCATAAATAGAAAAGCTTGCAACTTTGATTGCTAAAAAGAACCGAGAAAAATAGTTAGTAACTTGACAAATTCCGCCTCTTGTGTTGTCACCCTCAACATTACAATTGTTGCATACTAGCATGTATCAGTGCTATTGTACTTTTATGATTGATTTTCTTGAATTTTTTTCTATTTTAATCATTGTGGCTTTTGCTTGGTAGATAAAATGAGCGAGAGAGTTGTCATGATCCCCACTGTCGAGGGGAAATTTTGTTACTTTTCCCCCAAGTATTTTTTGTGCCCCCGAGGGTGTCATCACCTTCGGTTCCTTCGAACACCCTATCCGGATTACCTTAGATAATCCCACGCCCGCCGAGGCGTCTGCTTTGTGCCCACCCACCTAAAATGATATTCGTGCACCTGAGGTGGCTCACAACATGCCCACACTGTCCGCGAGAAAGAGGTCAGCACTTGACGATGAAATGCCAAAACGCTTGTCTATCTTTTTCTGGCTATCAAGTCTTCCTACTGTGTCTCGCGGATTTCCTTGCCTACGGCTGGTGAGCCTTTCAACAATTCTCAAACTATTTTTTATTCCTACTTTTCCCGACACCCGTCACTTCAGATCCCTTTGAGGCTACTCCAGCTCCGAGGTTAGGTAAAAGGGCCCAAAGTACCAAGAGTAGGTAGATCAACAATTAAAAATATCATTTGCTTCCAAGAAAATATAAATAAATATATTTATCGAAGATTTTAGATAATTGAAAATTAGGATTTTTTATACTAATTTAACTCAAGACTAACTCAAATTTTTGACTTGATCTCGAACTAGAGTCAAATGTAATTTTAAGCTGGCTCGATGTAAACAATGTAAAAAGGATATGGCGACAGCCTTCGCTTTTTTTTTCTTGATTCGAGCAAAAGACAATCAAATTTTGACAAATTTTTATGGGTCTCTATTTATTCCTCCAAGTTGAATCGAGCACACATACATTTCATTCCAATCTTGAACCGACTAAATTTATTTCAAACCAAATTTTGGCCAAAATACTACTTGCATACTTTATTTCGAGTTTAATTTGAGCTAAAATCTTGAATTTTAAGCATTTTTTTTTATCAATATACAAAGTCTTACTGATTTTCAAGCATGTGTATATATATATATATTACATATATACATCCTTGTAACCGGATTAAACAGAGACCCATAAATATCACCAATTAGTCATCAAATGTATTTTATTTTAAACTATTCAATAGCATCTACATCAAACTCACAAATATATCATCAGGTAATCAAATTCATCCATCATGAAAAATTTACAAGCCCGAAATATCTTAAACTTATTNATATATATATATATATATATATATACATACATCCTTGTAACTGGATTAAACAGAGACCCATAAATATCACCAATTAGAGCCATCAAATGTATTTTATTTTAAACTATTCAATAGTATCTACATCAAACTCACAAATATATCATCAGTTAATCAAATTCATCCCTCATGAAAAATTTACAAGACCGAAATGACAACAAATGATTTTAATCTTACATTTGAAGATGATAATGTGATTTTTTAATTAGAAAAAAAAATTGAACCATAATTTTCCTCCCAAGAAAAAAATTAAGCAACAATGCCTATTAATTTATTGACCTTGAGAAACTGAAGATAATGCATTGAATCTGACTTCGTAAAAATGTGCGCTCAGCGTCGTCTATTTGTAGAAAGTGCATGAGTGCCAAAAAAGGAAGTGACGTAGGACAATCCATATCTAGAAATATAATAATAATAAATAAATAAATAAATAAATAGAAAAATGCATAATAATAATAATAAATAAATAAATAGAAAAACAATAGAACAAACAGCACATCTCTATGCTGCTAAAATCAAAATATTTAAGGTTTGACCAAACTCTAATCAAAATATCTTCACCAAAAATTTTGTTTCCTATGTAAGCACCAAGAATGGAGTTTACTTTACAATAAAATAAATTAAGAAAAAACTAAGTTATCTATACCAGCTAGCGGGATATAACTGAACCGCACAATTCCAGCAGTATCCTTCATATATAATGGAAGCTGCTTGTAAGGAAAAGATTAAAAAGCCTATTGGAGGCTTAGATCAACTAACATAGATCATTAAGCTTATCCCAAGTAATCAAATTTGAGTTTTTGAATATTTACATTTATTTATATTGAATGTCATGAGATATCTTGAGACAGGTGAAATGGCTACCAGCGCCCTTTGAAAGATTTTCAACTAACATAGAAGCTGTGATGTGGTTGAAAACATAGCTCATTAGTTGGAAACAAAATGAAGAATCCAATATAAAAAATAAGAAAATAAATAATAATTAAAAAAAAAGATAAGAAGCTTTGATATTGTATTTGTGTTCAAACAAAATGATGGCATTTGATAAGGAAGCTCAATATTTAGTAGTTATATTGTTGTAATAGCTCCTTTGGATTGTATTGGACTTGAAAGATATCTAGTAAGTCTCTGTAAGTGCTAACTAATCTTTGGAGGTATTATGGCATGAAAAATTGCAAAATAAAATGAACTAATCCCTATTGCTATGAGATTCTCCTCTTTCATTTGTTTTGTTTTTAAATTTTTATTTTTAGGCTATAGATAGGGAACTAGGCATTGGCAAGGATCAATGTGAGTACCAATTATAACACAAAGGTTGCACAACCTAGAAGAGAGATAAAGATTTTAGTTCATTTCAACTAAAAAAAATGCAAGATTGAAAATGTATAAGAAAAGAATATCAAATCAAGGAGCACTAGTTCATTTATTTTTCATGCTCTTGTACTACACAAGAGGACTTAAATACTTGCATTAAGTCTAATACAACTAAAACTACTTGTAAAAATTATGTAGCTACTATAACTCGCCTGATCTATTATAATTTCCTAAATCATCATATTTAGTAGTGAAGTTGCAATAGAGGTATCGGTTGCACTCCAAAAGAAAAGTTGAATCGTAGGAATTATAGGTTAATGACACATTATATCCAACGAAATGATAAACTGGACAAACATAATCTTGTTTTAAAAACTTGATCTTAGCTTCAAGCAGCCAAATGAGTCATTATGACCAATCACCCGGACGCATGACAAATGAAAATATTTGTAGTTTTGTTTCTCGAGATTTAAGAAAGGGACATTTATATACATAAAACACAATGCTTATGCATATGCATATCTAACACATTGTGAAGCAAAAAAGTTAAATCTTTAATATTACCTAAGAAAACCATTATCACTAACTTTTTAGAATTGAAATATGCAATTTCATGCATAGGTTTATAACACGTTAAGCCTTTAAATATCAAACTTTAGGTTTAATATATATAAATACATAGGAATTGTGAGGTACATATGTAAATTTCCCCTAAGAAAAAATCAAATAGACATCAATTACTTGACCTTTCAATTTACCTTGAGTTGTTTTTTATAGGAATTTCCTAAGTGGTAGATTTAATACAATTTGTAACCAGGAGCTTTTAATATCATACATGAGCGGAAATTACAGTAATAGAGCCATCAGAATAACAAATCACATTGGATCATATGATAAGATTAATGTGGAACATAAATATTAATGTCCATGCTAACTCTTACAAACCAAAATTTTTTTAATTACCTAATTTGAGTCTCACATCCTAGCTATATCAGTATCCATACCAGCAGGTGTAAACTAATCGGGTCAGTCTGGCTGCTAAGAGTCTTGAAAGTTGTTACTACTGTTTAGGTTCAACTTGTTTACTTTATAATAAATCTCATCCTATGGATTTAAAAAAAATTCGTTTCCATACAATACCTCTATTAATTTCTTTTTATTCAGCAAAATTCACCATTACTGCGTTGAAATGATAAAAAACCGTAACCCACGTACCATCCTAAACTTAGGGTTGATTCCAGTGGCATACAAAAAATTTTCTTCGATCACTTCATTAAAATAGAAAAGGGGCATTGACATACATAGCACACAATTCTTATGTATTTACATATCTGTGACCTAAACTTTCATAATTACACAACTGGCACTCAAAACATTAATATTACATCAAAAATAGCGCTATTACCACATTTTAAAAATTAAAATACACCTTTTCATTCAATGCAATATGTAAATATGGAAGTTCTTGTGAGACAAATGTAAATCATAAGAATTGTGTGTTACTTACACAAATTTTCCAAATAAAACAAGGCAAGTATTGTTATAAGGTAGACGCGCGCCAACAGTCCATAGTATTTAATATTTGATAGAAAAAACATTATACCAAATAAAATAATGTTTTAAGACTAACAATGTTAGAATGATATATGATAGTAGGAGAAAGAATTTTTTTGAGCATTCAATTGTAAAAACTTTTATGAGTTCTGGATTATTTCAGCTGGGAAGATTTTTATTAAATGTCTATTCAGTTTTAGTAAAATAACTCAATCAGACATTATAAATGCTAGTATTATAATATTACACACCTTATATAAGATAGAAAACTAGAACCATAAAAGCCAGTTAAATTTCCCATAAGTTAACAAGATAACAATAATAGAGTTTAGCAATAGTCAAACTCTATAGTTTGTCAGTTATTAAAATTCTTACGAAGTTTTTGGTAGAGGAACAATGAAGTCAAATCTACTCTATAAAGGCACACAACTCTCTGAAGATTGAACATAAAATATCAACGAAAATTTGACTCCAAGAACATAGCTTGTTTTACTAAAATGAAGTTGATGAATGATAGGCAGTTCAAAAAGAGCCATCAGAATATCAATAAGAGCAAAAGTAAAAATATAACATCTGTTGTGTACCAACCATAAAGCAGAGAAAAGATTATAGATGCTTAAGTAGATACTAAAACAATGGTAATAAATAGATAGAACAGAAGCAAAACTACAACGAGAAGAGGACATGTNTAAGGCTCTCCACTTCATAGTTTCTTAAATTTAACTCAAAAGATTTTGAAATTTTCTTGGTACCCCACTCATTGGTTAATTATATTTTTTTTTTATTTTTATTTCATTCNTAAGGCTCTCCACTTCATAGTTTCTTAAATTTAACTCAAAAGATTTTGAAATTTTCTTGGTACCCCACTCATGGGTTAATTATATTTTTTTTATTTTTATTTCATTTTTAATAATTATTTTAGCTCAAAATAGGGATTTTCAATGTTAATTTTTTAATTGACCAAAACAAATCCTCTATCCTTAAGAAAATTATTCGAGGTTCATTTAGATCAAAAGACCTATAGGAATAATTATTATAATTTTTTTGAGTTTTATTTTAATTATTATAATTATTTGCTTATTTTTGTGGTTAATTGAATATAAAATATATTTTAATCTTTAAAATTATTTTTACACTTTTCTTTAATTCCTCTGAGTTCAGAGAACTGAGAGAAACAAATTTTATATTCTTGTGATTTTCATTTTATTTATTGTAATTATTTTAGTGCAAAATTAAGGAAAATGCATTTTAGGCATTCGAAAAAAATACAAAATTATATTAAGACAATTAGGAAAAATGTTTTAGTGGTACCAAGTGATCAGGGAAAAATATGTGACATTTTAACGCATTTTGGTATTTTTGTGATTTGTAATTAATTTTTATTATTTAAAATTGAAAAATAGCCCAAAAAAGAACTTTTTTTAACATCGATTTTATTTTTCTTGAATGGCTCTAGTCACAAGGATTACTCCAACCCACTTTTCATAATTTTTTGAATTATATTTATTTATTATATTTCTTTTAATGCAAAAATCTCATTTACTTGAAAAATAGACTTTGATATCAAATNTGAATGGCTCTAGTCACAAGGATTACTCCAACCCACTTTTCATAATTTTTTGAATTATATTTATTTATTATAATTCTTTTAATGCAAAAATCTCATTTACTTGAAAAATAGACTTTGATATCAAAGATAATTCAAACGATTCTCAAATTTTTTATAAAGGTTTAATATACTCATTATCTCCAATGTTGACCAATTCTTATGGTTTCTTGAATTGTCTTTTGTTTTCTTAATTATTCATGAGTTTTAATGATTTAAATACATGAAATTCTACCTTTAATTATTTCAACTCCACTTATATTTTTCTTAAGATCCTCTAACCACAGTGAACATACCACAATAAGTCATGTATTTTTCTTAATTATATTTTAATTTTTATGAATTATTTAATTGAAATGAAAGTTCCTAACGAGGAAAATTAGGGATTTCAGTATTATCCTCTAACTTTGGAAAAATCAGAGAACACTCTTAGACACATGAAGATCAAGCCCACCGAATTTCACGTGATGGTGGTTAATATTTAATTATTTATGATTCAAAAAAGATATAAAATATTTAATTAATTAAAAAGGAAAAAACATGGCAAAAATTTTGAATTTTTGGTTCATATTATTCTCCTTTGTTCACTGAGCATAGAAATATTTTTATTTTATTTTTATGATTTTTTACACCAAGTTATTATTTTTTAAAGTTTTTGAAATTTTAAATAAAAAATGCCCTATGTTTTTACTTATCCACGTGGCGTCGTGTCATCCTTGACNTTAAAAAGGAAAAAACATGGCAAAAATTTTGAATTTTTGGTTCATATTATTCTCCTTTGTTCACTGAGCATAAAAATTATTTTTTAAGGTTTTTGAAATTTTAAATTAAAAATGCCCTATGTTTTTACTTATCCACGTGGCGTCGTGTCATCCTTGACAGCTCCGAAATACCACACATCGTGCTCCCATTCGACGTCGCCATCTGAGTCAGCTGCCACGTTTCTCACATTTCACGTACAATCTCTTCATCCAGCGTGATCTAGAGTGTCCATTCAATACATGTGAAAACGGATGGCATTTGTTCATCATCACCATCAGACTTAACCCGAAAGCCACTCATTTTATAAACCTAAGATCTCACTCAATACTCAACCAAGTAGCTTGGGGTTTGTTCCTACAACTTCTTCTAGGCCAGTTGAACCTATCTATACGGTCACATGTGTATGAAATACAAGTACACTTCACAATTGATGAAACATAACCAAAATTAAGAGTTTTCAAGCTATACCTTTGCCCAAGAGGTGAGGCCTCAATTGGTTTTATTCTGGAGCTTTGCTTTAGCCCCATGAACATCCTTCAAGTATTAGTTTGAGCAAAGGTTGGAGTTGTATCTGAGTTCAATCAACATATGGCACGACCTTGGTCAAAGTCTAGTGCAAAGGGCTCTGGGATGAGGATTTCAGTATGGAACTTCCTCTCTTGCTTTAGTGAAGCTCAAGAGTGAATCAATTTGGAGGTTGGTGGATTTGTACGGTATGAAAGAAAAATGCTCTTGGTTTCAAAGATGAAATTGGGCTTGGACTGTGGGAATGGATGGCTGAAGACAGTGGAATTGAACTCAGGCAGGTTAGGAGAAGCTCTGAAAAGAATTCTGCAGAGTTTCCCCAAGGAATTGGATCATCTACCTTTTTTTGTGAGAGGGGTGGTTTAAATAGAGGAGGAAGGAGGGCTCAATTGGCCAAGCCAATGGATGAAAAGTGCTGCCTAGGCATAGGGCTGAACAACTCAACAATCCAATTGGAATGAACCACATTTGATGTGTGTAATTTAGGGTCCAATCCATGGTAGATCCCCTTAGGTTTGGGGTTTCTGACAAGTAGGGCGGCTGGCCAGGCCAAGGAGGTGGCTATCTAGGTAAGGGAAGTCAGAGGGAGTTTTAAGTATGATTAAGATGGAGGTTTAGTCGAGTGATGACAAGCTAGGGCCACTTAGCCAAATTTAAGAAGAGGCTCCCTAATTTGAGGGACCCTTAGTCCATGATAGCAATTTAAGTTCTTCAATGATGTGATTAGCATCCTAGGAGGCTAACTAAGGTAGTACAAGATTATTCATAGGTTAATTCCAATGTTTTAGGTTAATTTGGACTTTAGGCTAGTGTTTGGGCTAAAAGTTGGATTTCGGCTTAGAATTGGGTTCAATTGGGTTGGAATTTGATTTCAATTGGGCTTAGACATGATGAATTTTGATTTGGATTTGAAATTGGAGAGTTTTGAAATGAATTTGGTAGAAATTGGGAGTGATGTAGGGATTTAGGCATTTGGCGTAATTTGGGAATTTCAACCAATTTTAGTGGATTTGGGTGTAATTATGGGCCATTGGGTGGTTAGGATTAGTTTGGGTGAGTTTTGGAATGATTTTGGAAATTTTGGTAAATTTTGGGATATGGGGGGGGAGTGGCATTTTGGTTTTTTTTTTTATTTAGGCACAGAATGCCAAAGGTGGGTGTTTAGGTCGAATTGGAGGTTATTGCATATGCTAACCAGTAGATTACCCTTTTGGTGCCATGAGACCAAGGGAAGCTCACTTTGGATCCTCCATGTGGTGGTCATAGCCACCCTAGCCAAAGGCTAAGAGCATTGGAAACACCCACATGAATTTCCAAAAGAGCGTAAAAAGGTCAAATGTGACTGACTTTAGGGTTTTGGTAATGTGTGTAGTGTTCGAATGTTTGTGTGTATGTAGTTCTGACCAAGACTAAAACCAAGCCACCCAAGGCTAACCCTAAGGCCTGACAATTCTACAAGGACTCCTCTTAAGCTCCCTCATGTTGGTTCCATCCAACTAAATGGTAGAGGGAAAAACCATGTATGTTGAACTCCAAGAAGGGCAAAGAGATATTTAGAATTTCTACTATGTAGGGTTCCATCGCTAGTCCTCTAGGATAGTCAACAGGAAAGTCCTATGGCTAGGTCCTAGGCTTCTCAAGAAGAAAAACTAGACCTCAACAAAAGTGAGGTCAATAAATGGATCCCAAATAGGTGTGATGTGTCAGATGAGCACACCTTATGTTATGGCATTGACCAAAGAAATCATGAAAACCAACACAGATGTTCTAGGCCAACACACTTAGAACAAAATGTAGAATGAGTGAAGAAGGCTTCCTCTGGGGAGTGGTGGGTGAACCCTCGATTGAGGTTGTGAAACTTAGTTATGATTTTGGCTCTTTTCCCCTTATAAAGGGGTGTTTTATGAATTTATATGGGCAACAATCAGGGTTTCATGTCAGGAACTAGATAGTTGCAGAAAGTTTGATATGTTTTCAATTTGAATTTAGATTTTGATTTTGACCTGAATTTTGAATTAAATTTGGTGATTTTGAGGAATTTTAGGTTCAAAAAAGTGAAAATACTTGGTTGAGATGGAATGCACGGGGACTCACATCCAACTTAAGAATCGGTGAAAAAAAGGAGTGCTACGTTGGGAAGGAAAGCACGACGACTCACATCCATCCTAAGAGGTAACAAAAGTGCAGAGAGTGTCACATTAGGGAGGAAAGCACATGGACTCACATCTAACCTAAGAGGTGATGAGTGGTGTTGAGATGAGAATAGGATGCCATACTCCATTCAATGGGGTCTCACACATATCTCAAAGTGCTATGAAGAGAGTTAGATGTCTTACTACATTTAAGAGGGTCTCATACCGATCTTGAGAGGAAAGGAATCAGAATTCAGGTACTGGCTTTGAGATGGAAATAGGAATTTAGGTACCAACCCTAGAATGAGAGTTGGAATTTAGATACTAACCTCGAAAAGAAAGGGAATCAAAATTTAGGTATTGACCCCGAGATGGGAATTGAAATTTAGGTACCAAAATTGGAATGAGAGTCAGAATTTGGGTACCAACCTCGAAAAAGAAGGGAATCAAAATTTAGGTACTAACCCTAAGACGAGAATTAGAATTTAGGTACCAACCCTAGAATGAGAGTCAAAATTTAGGTAACGACCTCGAAAAGGAAGAGAATCTGAATTTAGGTACTGACCCTGAGATGTGAATTAGATCATAGGTACTAACCCCAAAATGAGAGTCAAAATTTAGGTACCGACATCAAAAGGAAGGAAATCAAAATTTAGGTAATGACCCCGAGATAGGAATTGAAATTTAAGTACCAACATCGGAATGAGAGTTGGAATTTAGGTATCAACCTCGAAAGGAAGGGAATTAGAATTTAGGTATTGTTTTAGAGATGGGAATTGGAATTTACGTACCAACCAACCCTAAAATGAGAATAAGGATTTAGATACCGACCTCGAAAAGGAAGGGAATCATAATTTAGGTACTATCCCCGAGGGTATTGTGAGTGTGAAGAATTAGTGGAAAAACTGTAGAAAATTTGTGAAATTTTGTGCAGAGTGTGTGGAATCTTGTGAGAATGGAGTTGTAGAAATTCCCGCGAATGGTGGAATTTATGTTGTGAAGAGTGTAGAGTTTTGAGTAAACTTATTTATTATTTTTATTATTTTCTCTTATTATTAGGATATTTTCCAAATTTGATGTTTTTTCAATCTTTTCTAACTTTGAATTTTAATTTCATTTATTCTCAGACTTTCTTTGTATCGTTCTTTGTTTGTTACAGTTTGGGACCAACTCATGGTCCTGTGACTTTTTATTAATCACACAAACATGGCAATTTAACAAGACATGCTGAAGCAAAAGAGATGATCTTTGTTAATTCTTTTATGAAATGCAGCACAACTAATCATACATTGATGCCACCAAAAACAACATCATGAGCACATCCATGTAAAAACTGTAATCTTTCGTGTCATGTCCTCCTTGCTCTGGCTCAATGAAAACAGTAGCAAACGTCTGTCTTTCTCCTGAGGCCATCTTGTGATCAAGCTAACCTTCTGTGGCTCCACCCCTTGGCTCTATAGTGCCATAGACGAGCGAGAACTATAATGCCAGTAACTACTTTTATAGAAGGTACATCTAATTTGGCCAAATTTTTTAGGGGTGTTTGAAGAAACCTTTAGTTATTTTCTACTTTCTATTTTCTATTTAATGAGAAGGATTTGGAAAAATTTAGAGACCTTTTGGAGCCTCAAAACTTCAATTGGGTTGCAATAGTAAATTAAGTTCTTTTTAATTTGTGTTCAAGCGTAAGTATGAGTTTTTTTTAGTGTGTAGAAGTTTGAAGATTGCTTAAAGGAAACTCCAAAAGTTTAGTTGGGGAGAAGACATTAGGTATTTTGTATTTGTGTTTAAGTTTTTGTTGTAAGACTTGGATTTCAAAGCAATTGCTTTATTTTTTTATTTAATCTTCATGAATTCTGAGTAGTTCTCTTTCTTTATTCTTGCATATGAGACTTAATCTTGCGGGATTAGAATAGTTTAATGATTTCTTTTTACTCTTAAAAATTATTATGGTATTTTCACAAAAACTTCATTTACTTTACAAACTAGCCACTTGTGAGGTTAAAATTCATTGAGAAACATAATGAACTAGGAGGGCTATGATTTCGCCTAACTAGTGGATATCATACTTCATTCTAGGCAAAGCCATTGTGATCACCTAACAGAGGTGTAAATAAATAGGAAGATAAGTTTTGGTGGGCGTAGAGTTANGTCAGTGAAGGGGACGATGCATAGTGAGTTTAGGTCTGGTGTGGAATTAGGATTCGGGATTTGTGGGATGGGGCCGATGTAAGAGTTGGATTCGCGAGGTTCTGATTTTGGCTCAATTTTGGGAGAGGGAAGTAGGTTGAGATCTAAGGACGAGGTGGGGGAAGCCATGGCGAGCAGAGAGAGAGAGTTCTTCCTGTCAAAGTGAGGTGATTCAGAAGGATCTGATCGGAGGTGGATGCAGGAGTGGCACTGACCGATGGCCAACAAGAAGGGGGAGAGAGAGAGAGGTGAATGATGACGGGAGATAATTGTGGTATTGTTTTACTTTTTGGGCATAATGATAATTTGAGGGTGGAGCGAACTCGCGAGGCAGTTCTATTGTGATGAGCGTCCGAGGAAAAGGCAGATGATGGAACTGGGAATGACGCTGCAAAGGGCAAGCTGGGAATAAAGAATGAGTACTGAGTACTGGCAGCCGAAAAATGAGCGATTTTCCGGCCGAAATTTGTGAAATTACTTTTTTGCCATTTATTCCTTTGAAACGATAGTTTTTAGGTTTTGTTTCAATAATTTCATATATCACCGCTTTAATTTTTCAAAAAATTAAGAGTCTAAGTAAAATNATATATATATATATATAATAAAGAAAAAGGTATTTGTATTTTTTGGTGCATTCATTCCATTATAAAAAAGGTGGCATTTATACAAGTATTCTAAGATTTAGAAAAGGAAAGAAAATAAATTAAGAGCGAAAATTAAGTTTAGACGAGAGCATATGGAATCGGTGTTAATTACTCCATTTCATGGCAATTAATGTCATTACATCATATCAGGGCAATTAATGTCATTGATTTATTTCTTAAGAGCCCCTTTCAGGCTTATGATGGTATGATGATTGTCATCTTGAGTTTGCTCAGTAGATCTTGAAACCGTGTGAGAGGATGAGTTTTCGTGAAGATATCAGATGCTTGGTTAGCAAATTAGGAAAAAGTACAGGAAAAAAAAAGTTTGTACTTGAGTTCATTATCCAAGCATATAGTTTGGTACATAAGAACATGCATTTTAAAGAAAGACATTGAATGATGTATTAGATACATATAGATAGAGAAAGTGGCAGGTGAAGAATGAAAACAGTACAAAGATTAGAGGGATGTGTCGAAAGAAGCATTGATATTTCTACTATATTCCATGTAGGATTTACAAACCGTAATAATATCCCCTTAATAAAAACACAAAGTAGAAACTTGAGTAGAATGTTTCACAAATGTAAGGATAAGATAAAGGAGTTAAAGATGAAGAGTTAGAGATGGAATGTTTACCCAATAAAGATAAACACATGTCCAAGCAGAGACTATTGTTAGTAGAAGCATAAGTTACATATTTTGTTCAAAAAAGGACACCCACATAGATCATTTTAAAAAATGAAGGGAAATGTTTCAAAACATCCGTAGAAAAAATTTGAAGCATTTTCCATAGCTTAATCAAAAGTTTCTCAATATTTTATAAAGTTTTGAGTTACATACTAATGTCTTCTCAAATATTGAGCAAGAGAAGATCATTCAATGTGTGTTTAACATGCGATATGGAGTAAGAGCCAAATACTTTAGGTAGATAAAAAAATTCTGAGCTGAGAAAATGAACAAATAACAAAGGGAGAATTACTTTTCAATTTGGATGGTGATATAATTTTGTCATTGATAGAAAAGTAAATCCACCTCAAATCATTCAATTGGTAGTTTGTAAAATTAAATAAAAAAAGCATAAGATTAAAATGAAATTGAAGATCCAATTTCAAATAAAATTTCTTCAAAGCTTGTAAGACTGGATAGGTTCAACTATTTAACTACCTCCTACCTTCATTCTCTTATAGACTTATGTTGTCATCTATTTTGAATCCCTTTATCTTCTCTTTTAGTAAAGATATTTAGCTATACTTATTCATTTACGGCTTTTTCCCCTCACATACACTTTACATTGCACTTGTTGCACACACAATACACACATACACATATTTTTAGTTTAGATATAAGTTCATTACACACCATCCTTTCCTTGATCAACTCTTTTCATTCCACTATCATTTATTAGCATCTAAAATGTGTGTGTGTGTGTGTGTCATAAATTTATGTTTAAATTTAATATTGAAGTAAGTTCATAAATAATTTTAAATAAGATTTATTTAATTCAACTTAAGAAATATTTAAGTTGGGTTAGTTTTAGTTTTGTTTTAAGTCATTTCCATCATTCAAATTAATTTTTTATGGATTTTAAATTAATTCATATTAAAGTAATTTTTAATTTAATTTAATTAATGATCAAGTTTATTTCTTTATGAGTTTGATTTAATATGAGCCTCGCCAAGTTATCCATATGCCAATCTATAACACACCCAAGCTAAACCAATGGAACAACTCAACTAACTCTTGGCCCACCATACCTAATTGGGTTAGCTTGATGTGACCTAGGTCTACCATATAATATTAAAATAAAATCAGCCACCTAAATGTATTAGGGAGGAATTCTATATGTTGATGGAAATTGCCAAAGGGCTGAAGAAAAGCTACCAAAAATGAAGTCAATGGTATAATTAAGGAAAACACACTTTTTTCTTGTAAAAGGTAGGGATATCAAAGACTACTAATTTGTGTAGTTTGGAGGATGGAGATTTATTTCCAAAGTATTACATTAAAAAAAGCAACGATAGGCATGCCATTTACATCGTATGTGACTATGGCAAGAGCATATGAATATAATGTAAATGACTAATAAATGTGATGGGGATATTAGGGTTAGGGTTAATAAGATGTGATGACAACATATAAATAAATCATTATGTTCTTGAAAGTGGATAGGTGGCATGAAGTGAAAGATGCACCTAAATGTAAGGAAGGCCTTGAAAACCATGTATTCGTTATCATTATCCATGTAAAGATACCTAACAAGGAATTTGCTAGTATTTTCCCCTCAAATTTTTAAAAGTTTCAAAGGTGAACATAAAGTTAAAATTTTATTTAATAATATAGAGCTCGATATAGAGAGTAAAGTGATAAGAAAAAAAATTAACAAAATATTAATAAATGTTATAAGTGATGGTTGGATAGGTTTATATGTCAAATTAGTGAAATTACAATCGATACTTCTTAATATGGTATTAAAAGGCCAACATGGGTTTCATTATAATGGAATGAATTACAAATGCACTAAAAAATAATAGAGTATATATGTATTATATTATTTGAGACTAATTTATACTGAATGGCAGAGGAGAGGTGACTAAGATGGCAATGTCATTAATTGATGAAGCTTAAATTGTAGAAAAGAAAAGTTCATGCTCTGAGTGACTCTGCTTAAAAATGTCATATTTAATTTTACCAAGCATGAAGATTATTTCAAAGAATACTATTGATAAAAGAGGAATTTACTAGAAATTGAATAGAATTTTTTTATTTTGCAAAATATATATATATAATTGTTGAATACTAGAAACTTGTCAATAGGAGAAAAATCTTAAGCCTTGTTCAAAATTAAAAGTACATAGTTTTATAGAGGTCTACTCTTTTTAAATTAGGGAAGACCTTATTATACATATTGACAAACATGATTATATAGTAGTAGTCTTACAACAATGACCATAATTTTGCTATAGAGACTATATTTGTTGGCTACAATAGTAGTAATTAGAAAAAAATTGACTTACTTGAGTTACAAAAAGTATAGTTGGTGGCTAAAACAGTCGTAGTTGGCTAAAAGCTACAGTTGGTGGCTACAATAACCATAGTTACCTGTAATAATTGCTGGTAGTGGTCATTCACATGCACTTTTTTTTATGATTAATCCTTTAGTTGTTAGCTTGCTCTTCTCATCTCTTTCTCCCTTCCCTCTAGTGAAGAATGGTCATTTACATATTGCTTGCAATTTCTCACTTTCTCGGCTCTTTTCCTTGTAGGACTTCTCTTTCTATTTGTGGCATGTTCCATACCCATTAAACCCACTGTATAAAGTGTGCGGGGAGTGAAGGAGGGAGCGTGAGAACTAAGAGAGCTTAGCTATTATGGGAATAAGCAAGATTCGACTAGATGGTGATGAAAATCCATTTACATTTAATCATTCCCCCTTTATAGTGGTATATATATATATATATATATATATA
>JXCR01118737.1:144157-162914 GCA_002079205.1 Phalaenopsis hybrid cultivar | reverse complement strand
TCAAGTGCTTTTCTTTTACATAAACTCAAGTTATCTTTAGAAGTTTTATTGTTTTGTCAAAAAATCAAAAATACCAAAAAGACTTGAATTTTACCTACTGTGAAAATATCTATACTTTAAGTAATTATCTTTTTAAAATAAAAGGTNAGACTTGAATTTTACCTACTGTGAAAATATCTATACTTTAAGTAATTATCTTTTTAAAATAAAAGGTTTTTTAGAAATAGTGCATATTGCTTATTTTTCCTGTGGGTTTGATATTTAGGTATTAATAAAAAAATTGTCTATTACTTGATAACGACATATATACTTGTGTAGTATCCCAATATATATAAATTAAAAAGTTAAATTCTTATTTTCTCCATGATCAATTTTTTGGTTCTGTTGCAAAGTAAGGAAGCATAAGTGAAAAATATCATCAAAGACATTGTTATACTGTGCACATAAATAGTATGTCGGGATCAAGTTTTTGTTTTTAACTCCCTGACAACGGGGCGACAAACTTGATCCCGACATACCATTTATGTGCACAGTATAACAATGTCTTTGATGATATTTTTCACATATGTTTCCTTATTTCGCAACAGAACCAAAACCTGATGCTGGAGAAAATAAGAATTTAACCTTTTTAATTTTTATATATATTAGNGTACCTCTAGCACTTAGGAGGTTGAGGCTCTCATGTAAGATTCAAGATGAGTCCCCATAGGACTGTTGAACTTAGGGCAGCTTTGAGTGGTTAGGGTTTGGTCTCTCACATACTCAAGCACATCACAATTCTTCAATTATTTTAAACNGGGCAGCTTTGAGTGGTTAGGGTTTGGTCTCTCACATACTCAAGCACATCACAATTCTTCAATTATTTTAAAACCTTGAAACTACACCCATTGAACCTATTTCTATTTTCTCTTTTGGAAACTCATATGGGTGGTCCCCAAGCTCTTAGCCCTTTGGCTAGGGTGGCTAGGACCCTAGCCAAATTTCAATCCCACCTAAACACCTAATTTTTGTCGTTTAGCCCCAAACTTCTCCAAAACTACCAAATTGCCCCTTGAACCCTAAAATCCAAAAAATGGCCAAATCTTCAATTTTTTTCGAAAAATCATATCAACCCACTTGAAACTATCCAAATTGACCAAATACACTAGTTTCAAAAAAATTCCCAAAATACCTTCTAAATTTGCCAATATTACCAAAATAACTTGCATGTCTAAAAAATTTCCAAAACCTTCCAAATCTTTCCAAACCTCTCCTAAATCAATCCCAACCACCGAATGGACTCAATTTGACCAAATTGACCAATTTCAAGCAAAATCACAATTTTACCCCTAAAAGCCCAAATTCCCTAAATTCATCCCAACTTACACTAAATTAATTTCAATGTCACCAAATTTCAAATCTAAATAATTTATCAGCTTATCCAATCCAAATTTACACCAAATTGAAGCCTAAATAATTTATCCTTGCATAAAATTCAATTCCATCAAGTTCATCTCCTAAATTCTTCATGACATACCTTTGGATCAATTTGACCCTTCAAACAATTTTTAATCCAAGTCGAAGTCAAGCCCATGTTCAATTTTTGGCCCATACCTTAATTTTGAGCCTAAAATCTAAATTAACCAATATCATTGAAATTAACAAACCTTAATCTTTCCTACCTTTGTTAACCTCCTATGATGCTAATAAAATTAGTTATGAACTATATTTTGAGCCATAGACCAAGGGTTCCCTAAATCAAAGAAATTTGCCGCCATTTTTTTTGTTAAGCTCTTTAGCCCATGCCATCAGCCATCAAAACTCTAATCTAATCACAACTAAACTTCCCTGGCCTTCCCTAAACCAACAAGCCACCTCCCCTGGCCTGGCTAACCAGCCTAGTCAACAAAAACCCAAAACTGAGAACCCTCTCCCACCAATATTAACTTCATTTATCCAATGTGGAGCACTCCTATTAGCTAATTGTTCACCTCAGCCCTCCACCTAAGCAACCTTCTCCCGTCCCTGGCTTGGGCAATTAGGCCCTAATTCCTCCCCTAATTTAAGCACCTCTCTCACTATCATGGAGAGACTATTGTTAATTGCTTAGGGAGATCCTTCCAAAATGCTCTAAAAGCATTCCCAAACTTTCTTAATTTCATCTCAATCAGCTTCCAACTACTTCCCCAACTATCTAACCCTAATTTCAAGATTAAAATCCAGGGCATTTTCTTTCACTTCACCATACTTTATAAGACTCCCAAGTGATCATCTCAAAAGCTTCCCAGAACAAACAAGGAAGTTCCCGATTGAAGCCCCTTCATTTTAAGCACTCTAACCCATTGTTAGACCAAACCTTAATCACCCTTTGATCAAAATCTTGTTTGGACTCAACATCAACTCAAATTGTTGCTTGAAGAAGCTTTTTGAGGTTACAACGAATGTCTGCAACCAACCCAATTGAAGACTCACATTTTGGGCAAAGGTATAGCTCACTAACCCTAAAATTGTGCTCAATTTCACCAATTGTGAAATGAACTTATTTTTCATATGCATTTAACTATATGGATGTGTTTGTCTCAATTAGATGAAGTTATAGGAACAAACTGTGAGTGATTTGGTTGAATATCGAGTGAGATTGAAGCCTTTTAGTGTGGACGGTTCTCTGTTTAGGTTAGTTGGGGATAATGAACGAATTTTGTACATTTGTGTGTGTATCCACTGGATGGTGAACGTGGAGTTGGACAAGGAGACAAAACATAAAGTACGACCCTAGCCAGCGCTGATGTGGAAGACATCGTCAACTAGGAGTGCGCTGCATAGAGCTTTAGAGCCTTCGTAGGATTGTGTGGCGTCTAGTCAAATAAATAGAAAACTTGCCATTTAATGATTTAAATACTTCACAAAATTTCAAAAATTCATAAGTTCGTGCAAAAAATCATAAAAATAAAATAAAAATACCCCTATGTTAAATGAACAGAGGAGAATCAAGACTAAGAATAAACATTTTTTAACTTATATATATATATATATATATATATATATATATATACATACATACATATATATAATNTATATATATATATATATATATATATATATATATATATATATATACATACATACATATATATAATAAATAAATTCTCTAAAACTTTTTTAAATCATAGATATCTAAATATTAATCACCATAGTGTGAAATTTTAAGGTTTTATTCTTCTTGTGGTTAGGGGTGCTCCCTAATTTTTCCAAAGTCAGAGAGCACCCCTAACATGGTCAACCCTAAGTTTCAAGGTTATGTCACCTCTTTTACTTAAAATAAATATATAAATTAAAATAATAACCAAAAAATTATGAGGTTTGTTTTGGTAGGTTCACTGTGACGAGAGGGACTAAGGAAAAATAAAACTGAAGATTAAATGTCTTTAATTCAAAATTTCATAATAATTTTAAGTCATTAAAACCCAAGAAAAATCAAATAAATAAATTATCATAAAAAAATCATAACAAGTGATCCTTACTTAATATAATAAACATATTAAGCCTTTGTAAGAATTTTAGATGATTTCAAATTGACTTTACCAATAAAGTTATTTTTTTAAGAAAAATTAGATTTTGGCATTAAAAAAATTATAATAATTAAAATATAACTGAAAAATTTTTAAAAAAGTGGTTTGGAATGTTCCTTATAACCAGGAGTATTCAAGAAAAATATAATTGACATTAAAATAAATGGTCCATTTTTGGGCTATTTTCAATTTAAAAATAATTAAAAAAATTAAAAAATTACAAAAAAACAAAATGCACCAAAATGTTTCTAATTGCTCCATGACCACATAGGATCAATTAGAATATTTTTATTAATTTTCTAAATAAAGTTATGTATTTTTAAATGTCTAAATTGTATTTTTCTTAATTTTTCAGTAAAATAATTAGAAAAAATAAATATCAGAAAAATATAAAATAAAATTCTCTGAGTTCCTTGAAGTCAAAGAGATCAATAAAAAATAAAAAATTGATTTTTCAAAAAGAAAATGTATTTTCTACTTAATCAACCATCAAAATAAAAAAATAATTATAAAAATTACAATATAATTCAAAAATTCATAAAATTTGGTGTAAGTGGTCAGCTAAACTAGGTGAACCTCCAATATTTTCCTAAGGATAGAAACTTTAATTTGAATCATTAAATGAACTAACCTTGGGANAGGTGAACCTCCAATATTTTCCTAAGGATAGAAACTTTAATTTGAATCATTAAATGAACTAACCTTGGGAATTCCTTTTTTTGGAGAAAAATATATATAACATAAATTAAAGATTTAAAAAATGTAATCTTTTCTATGATATTTCAATTAACTCATGAGGGATAGATGAGCAAATTTCCAAGCCCATATGAATTGATTTAAAAAGATTTATGAAGATAGATTGTAATTTCCACATTTTTGCCCCATAATTACAATTTAGGATGACCTAAGGGTTTCAAGGGTATAATTTGATCCTATGTAATGTTCTGAGGTGATTGACACACGAGGGTATGCAACGTTCTAAGGTGATTGACACAATAAATACATGATTATGAATGCTAACATTTCAACAGGAGTAGCCAGAAGATGGCAGGTGTGTATTTAGTATTTATTTATAGTCATTCTATTTCAGCAATTTATTACAGCTTTAATGTATTATGTATGCCTAGTTAAAACAATTTTCAAAAGCCAAAACAACAATTTTTAAAATTAAGATAAAATTTTTCAAAATTAAGATAAAATTTTTCAAAATTAAACCTAAACATTTTTAAAACAACAAACAACGTAATACATCCATTTGAATTTACGAGAGTCTATCGGATGAGGTAACCTACGGTTCCTAACAAGATCTCCACAGTTTAAATAAGTTTAACCACTTATTTAGACTAAGTTAACTCAAAAGAAAATAATGGTACCAGAATGATGGAACTGTAAGATCATAACTGGTGTCACTCTAATCAAACTTAACCCACCCACATAACACTTGGAAAACAATAAAAATTGTCACTTAAACTGTAAAACCTTAAACTTTGAGGCTGAAGATGTCACTTTGACTAGGAGCTTGGAGCTAACACTAATGGCAGCATGATAAGAATGTACAAAAAAATAACTTCAAAAGAGCAAATCAGATCTACAATATAACATTTTTCTTTAGAATTAAAAAACAAGCCATAGGATTCTAAGGTAGCCTATCAAGTATGGCATAAATCCTTAACTTATCATTATGTCTTTGCACAATCATGTTGTGAAATTTAAGCTCCAACTAGCTTAAGGGCTTGAGGTTGTCATTTGTTACGACGTAAACTCGCCTATCTTCCAAGCTATTTGTATGAATGTGTCATATAAATGTAAGCCCAAATAATAAAAACTTACAGGATGAAGCATCAAGTAACTTTTTCTTAAAAGTGAAGGCAAACAATAATATAGCATGAGAGGTTACCGAGATTCCCCATGAATCAAAGACATCTCCAACCTTTCATTCCTTTGAATTCCTGAAAATAACTATTTTTATTTGAGTCATTCTCTTTCGAATTCCTAATGTACAATCTTGAAAACTTAAACTTTGAGATTCTTCACAGCAAAATCACTAATCTGAATCGAGAGTATTCTTAACCAACTTCAGTTACTTAAGATAAAATTAACTATAGGGCTTGCCACTATAGCAAACATTGCAACCTAGTTTAATATAAACCCAATTTAATCTTCCATATTAGATAGAAGAATTTGTCAGTCAACATAAAATGTTTTAAAGACACTAAAAGATATCATAAATTCTATAGTTTATTTAATCGAGTCTCACTATCAAGCAGTGTGTTTATTCTCTGGGATAGGTACATCACTTAAGGTGTTGTGTTCGTTAATTTAAATTATCACATATATTAGATTGATTCGGTCTCGTATTTTCAAAAAGTAAAAGATTATTTATTTTTAAAATTAAAATACTACTTTAATAAAAATCAAACCAATATATATTAAATTAAATTTAAATTATTTCCAAACAAATTTGATGACGACATCAACCATCTGCAATACCTAATGACTCTACATATGCTCTAAGGAAAATTAAGTAGGTGGGAAATGATATTGCTCTATTCTGACATAACTTTTGAACATCTGCATTGCCACTTTTTTAGGAGCCACGAGGCCTCCCATGAATGTCAAGGCCTCTCTCATGACCTTCCATAGCTATTTAAGACCCCAATCTTGGAGCCTAAGCACACACACTAAAACACTCTAACTTGCTGACCACGACTTTATATATGCTTAAAAATATAAGTATTTAATAATGCTGCTAAAAGATTTACTTCCTCAGCAACTGTACTAAATTCTTAATAACAGTTATAGATTTGATAAATATGGACAAAATAAATATTCAATAATTGTAAAGTCACGCTTATCAATGCAAGTATACGTATCACTCAAGTAATATAGGGCTCTAATGGAGTCCTAGATATCGATCCCGCAGCGAGTAAGATTAGAACTACAAAATAAGATTTTAGAAAAACAATACTTTAATCACAACAACGAAGTTCAATTTGCTTATATGTCACTAACAAGCAATTGAAATAAATATGTAATTTTAATAACTATTAAATAACTAATGATATTAATAAAGGTTCAAAAATAGACAATTGAAATAAATATGTAATTTTCTTAATAACTCATAAATAACTAATTATGCTAATGAGGGTTTAATTGAAATAAATATGTAATTTTAATAATTATTAAATAATTAATTATACTAATGAAGGTTCGACGTGATATTCAATATATAAGAAAGCAACCTTCTCCTTGCAAGAAATTATAGTGAATGGATAAAGTGAATCAGTTCAAATTGTATTGTGCCAAATAGGAGCACAGAAATTATAGTGAATGGATAAAATGAATTAGTTCAATTTATATTGTGCCAAATAGGAGCATAACTATTCTAAATTATAGTGAATGGATAAAGTGAATTAGTTCAAATTATATTGTGTCAAATAGGAGCATACATAATCTTTACTCTTTGGTCCAGGCATAAAAAATATTGACTAATCCTACGCTTGTTTACTGAATCTGCGGCTAGGATGGGAGGATACCAGCTCTCACTTCGAAGCTCCCACGTTCTCCTCACCTGAGGGCTATCATCCACACTTCAACAAGCAACGATAGGACCGAATTGGGAATTTTAGTCTGTCACTCTAAAATCTCCAATTCTATGCCCGATAATAGTATTTCCCTATTTATTTTCACCCAACTTCCAAGGCTTTTGACTTCCCTGACTCTTTGATGTAATCTTTATTTTAGTTATAAATCTCAACATATTTTAACAAATCAATTGGCCAGATTGAAAGTAAATTAAGATTGAAGTGAAAAGATCATCACAATTTCTTAAACATTTTCATGGATTCACCAATTCAAATCACTATTTCACAAATCTCAAGACAAGGAGAAAGACAGAGAAAACTACTCAAATCTCATGGGGAAAACACAACTAAACTTGGAATTCATATATAAAATCAAAGTCATACAAACTATAACAATAAATAAACTTATCTCTAATTCATCCCTAAGAAAACTCCTCAAAGTTCCTCAGAATCTCTTTCTTTCTTTACAACACACAGAACTCCTCTTTGAAGTAGCAAGGAAGAAGAATTCTCTCACTTTCCCTCCACTCTTACAATCTCTCGAAGAATTCCTCACAATTTAGACACTCTAGTAGACTCTCTACAAACTAATGGAACCTTTCTAACCTCTAGGACCTCTAGAGTCTTCTCAATTTTTGGCCAAAATCTTCTTTCAAAGTTGTGGATGAGCTTTCCCAAGAGTTGCATAAGCATCCCTTCAAAATTTTTCCTCATCCAAAGCCTGATTGGACATAACCGCCGAGCTCACCGTCGGCGGCCTCGAGGGCGCCGTCAGTGGACCTTCTTAATGAATAAATTCAGGAATCTCGGGAAAATCTCATTGTCGGCAAGGTCGATGGTGTCGTCGGCGTCCTAGTTCAATTCTTCACATTTTGGTCCTTTTTACTCCAAATTCGCTCATTTTTGCATATTTTTGCTCCAATGACCCTATTTCATCATTCTTGCAATAAAACATCAAAAATACCTTTCTTTAAAGTGCAGTATTATAAAAAATAGTATAAAATAGGTATGAAAATCTCAACATATTTTCCTTTGGTCAACATCCCCCAAACTTAACTATTACTTGTCCTCAAGTATTTTTTGTACTATATAAAAGTTATGATTTAGGGTAGTAAAGATTTAATTCAAAAATACTATAAGTTTAATTTAAATAAATATCGTAGTGAGATTTCCAGAAAAAATTCAAGTAATTGAATTAACTCTGTAGCCACAAGATTATCTGGTCATCAAATTTAAGAGTTCTAGTCTTCTATTCATTTTAAGAATGACTATATGTTGCAATATTAAGTCACTTAGAATATTCAAATGACAAGAATTTCATGAGAACACTACTAGTAAAAGACTTATTCCATAAATATAAGTTCAAGAATGTATTTAGGTTTTCCCTTTAGGTAGACCCATTGAAACCAATTTTTTATTAGGCATATCCTCAAGCTTCTCCTCACTCCCATTAGGTAGGTCCACTGAAGCCAATTTTTGATTAGGCATATCCTCAAGCTTCTCCTCACTTTCATGGTAGGTCCAGTGAAGCTTTTTGATTAGGCATATCCTCTCAAGCTTCTCCTCACTTCAGGAAGGTCTAGTGAAGCCAATTTTTTATTAGGCATATCCTCAAGCTTCTCCTCACTTTCCATTTTTTTTTTCTTTCTTTTCTCTTTTTCATTTGGATTGCTTTCAATCCTATATATTTTTCTTTTTTTTTTTCTTTCTTTTCTCTTTTTCATTTGGATTGCTTTCAATCCTATATATTTTTCTTTTCCTTTCAGGGATTGTTTTCAATCCTTTCTTTTTCTTTTTCCAAGTTAGGATTACTATATCTGGATAGCCTTTAATGATTTTGAAAATCATCTTTCTTTCTCTAAATTTGAAACTCAAAGCATTCCTTTAGCTTATAAATATTTCATAGCCTTTACATCATTGAGCCCCAATCTTTTCTTTTCAAATGAATTTTCAGATCCTTAATATTTCAAAATATAGTTTCCTTCTAAATAGTTAACTATAATCTTATTCTCTTATACTAAATATCTTAAGTTAAAAAATTAATTTTTATTACAAAAATATTCCTTTAAATCTACAATAATATTTAAATAGCTACAAAAATATAGTTGCTTGAATTAAGNAAGTAATTGAATTAATTCTATAGCTACCAGATTATCTAGTCATCAAGTTTAAGAGTTCTAGTCTTCTATTTAATTCAAGAATGACTATATGTTGCAATATTAAGTCACTTAGAATATTTAAGAGATAGGAACTTCATAAGAACTCTACTAGTAAAAGATCTAATTCCATAAATATAAGTTTAGAAATGTATTTAAGTTTTCTCTTTGGGTAGGTCCAGTGAAGCTAATTTTTGATTAGGCATATCCTCAAGCTTCTCCTAACTTCCATAATTTTTCTTTCTTTTCTTTTTTTCTTCTTTTCATTTAGATTGCTTTCAATCCTCTATATATTTTTCTTTTCTTTTCAAGGATTGTTTTCAATCCTTTCTTTTTCCTTTTTCTAGTGAGGATTATTATATCTGGATAGCCTTTAATGCTTTTGAACTTCACTTTTCTTTCCCTAATTTTACCTATATTTGGATAGCCTTTAATGATTTTGAACTTCACTTTTCTTTCCCTAAATTTGAAACTCAACACTATATTTGGATAGCCTTTAATGATTTTGAACTTCACTTTTCTTTCCCTAAATTTGAAACTCAAAGTCATTTTACATCATTGAGCCCCAATCTTTTTTTCTCAAATGAATTTCCAGATTCTTAATACTTCAAAGTATAGTTTCCTTTACTTAAAATAGTTAACTATAATCTTATACTCTTATACTAAATATCTTAAGTTACAAAAATTAATTTTCATTACAAAAATATTTCTTTAAATCTACTATAATATTTAAATAATAACAAAAATATAATTACCTGAACTAAATGACAAAAATATTTCTTTAAATCTACCATAGTATTTAAATAGTTACAAAAATATAGTTACCTGAATTAAATTTACTTTCTTTAAATCTACCATAATATTTAAATAGTTACAAAAATATAGTTACAGAATTAAATTCACTATATAGATCATATTAATAATTTTTGAAAATATTTAAATTGAGAACATATAATAGTTAATCTTTTTCTTTCCTCCCTAAATAATTTTTTAAAATATTGAAATAGAGGACATCTAATAGTTAATTTTTTTCTTCCCTCCAATATTTAAATAGTTATAAAAATATAGTTACCTGAATTAAATTCAATACATGAAATCATATAATTTTTGAAAATATTGAAATAGAGGACATCTAATAGTTAATCTTTTTCTTCCCTCCCCAAACATAAATTTTAAAAATATTTAAATTGAGAACATCTAATAGTTAATCTTTTTCTTCCCTCCCCCAAACTTGCATTTTTAAATATTTTGCAATTAATTCCTAGGTACAAAAATATAGTTACCTGAATTAAATTTACTACATAAAATCATATAAATAATTTTTGAAATTTTTTAAATATGAAATAAAGGTGGAAAGAAAATACTATGAATATAAATCATACCTCAGTATTGTAGGCATCTTTATCATTCTGAAATCTCTGCAGGCCTTCTTAAATTTTTACTTCACATGGCNGATTTTGAACATCACATTTCTTTCCCTAAATTTGAAACTCAAAGCATTCCTTTACCTTATAAATATTTCTTAACTTTTACATCATTGAGCCCCAATCTTTTCTTCTCAAATGAATTTTCATATTCTTAGTACTTCAAAATATAGTTTCCCTTACTTTAAATAAGTTAACTATAGTCTTATTTCTTATACTAAATATCTTTAATCTATAAAATTAATTTTCATTACAAAAATATTCCTTTAAATTTATCATAATATTCAAATATCTACAAAATATAGTTACCTGAATTAAATTCACTACATAAAATATAAATAATTTTTTAAAATATTGAAATAGAGGACATCTAATAGTTAATTTTTTTCTTCCCTCCAATAATTTTTGAAAATATTGAAATAGAGGACATCTAACAGTTAATCTTTTTCTTCCCTCCCCTAAACTTTACTTTTTAAATATGAAATAATACAAGCAGAAAGAAAAACTATAAATATAAATCATACCTCAGCATTGTAGGCATTTTTATCATTCTGAAATTTTTGTACGCCTTCTCAACATTTCTACTTCATCTTGTCTGTAATATTAGGAGCTTTCTACACATATAAATTATTAGAAGAATTTCTGGGTAAGGAAATTTTGAAATAAGTATAAAACTAAAACATTAAACAAGCATAATATTTCCTAACAAANAAAATATTGAAATAGAGGACATCTAATAGTTAATCTTTTTCTTCCCTCCCCCAAACATAAATTTTTCAATATGAAATAATACAGGTGGAAACAAAAACTCTAAATATAATTCATACCTCAGTATTTTAGGCATTTTCATCATTTTGAAATTTTCGCAGACCTTCTCAAAATTTTGACTTCACCTGGTCTGTAATGTTAGGAGCTTTCTACACATATAAATCATTAGAGAAATTTCTGAGTAATGAAATTTACAAATAAGTAAAAGACTAAAACATTAAACAAGCACAATATTTCCTAACACAGCCACAATACTAAACAAAACAATTAAAATCAAAATGAAAAATAAAAATCACATTACATTACAATCCATAAAATACTACTCAAAGTCTATTAAACTACACATTTAAATTTAACTATAACACTAACTTTATAAAAAAATTAAAATTATCCAAGTACAACATAATAAAAAAAATGAAAGTCCAAATACACATAAACATCCATTTCTATTACAAAAAATCACAGAAATAAAAGTACAAGTACAAGTACATCAATTTTATCAAATATCAAAATCCCACACTATGTATTAATCTCCTTGATTAGTAGGTGGATCGGGCTGATACTGAGTATATCGGAGGCACTCAGGAAAAGTAACATGAGGTTCACCTCTATAGTGTCCCGAGCTTCGTGATAAGCTACCTCAAAATTTGAATGCCTTTGAAGGTACTCACTATCATAATAATGTCAACGTTCTAATCCTCCAATCCTTTCATTTATTAATTCTATGTTCTTCCGCTGCAAGGTCAACTCGTTCATCAAACCAGTGAGGGTAGGGGAACTAGAAGGTGGAAGGTCATAACTTGTAGAGGGCACATCTCTACTAGTAGAAGGTTCTTAACTTCTACTTCTAGTTCTCCATTTCTCATGGGATTCATAAGTTTTCAAATTGCCCTTACTAATGGGTTTCATATAGTAAACTCATTCTTCATCTCTAATTTCCACTTTAGAGTGAAGCTCTTACCTAGAGATGATCAAATCCGGTGTCAAAAAGCCTTTAAATTTCCTCTTAATCAAAGATCTCTCAAGCCCTAGGTCAAAAATGGTGTTTTTAGGAGGAAGGGGGCGATGAATAGTGGTGGTTGACTTGTCAAAATCATGGTTAAAGGTGTTTTTTTGCGAGTTCAATGTCGGCGGGGTCGATGGCGCCATCGGCATGCTCTATTGGAATTTTGAACCTGAGTCTCGGGAAAAATCTGTCGTCGACGACGTCAAGGCCGTCGTCGACGGACTCTACTGATTTTGGTTCAAATTCTGGATTTTTGCGATTTTGATCAATTTTAAGCCTTAACGACATCTTTTCAATCATTATTGAAATAATCTTAAGTGACTAAATGATGTACTTAGCACAAATAAACTTTCACAAGACAAAACATCACGTTTGGTATTTTCTCAACCTCAATACATTAATTCAACATTACAATCCAAGCCACACTCAAAACGCTGAAAAAAAAAACAACCTATGCTTAGTCTCAACTATACAGAGATCTAAAAGCATAATTCTAAAGCAAAGCAAATACAAATTTCAAATCAAAATACATAGATAGATAGATAGGTAGTAATATAAATCTACTATTCTTCAGATTCAGTACTAGATTCTCCTCCGAGATCACCTATTGATTGCACATGAACGAAGAGGTTGTAGAAGGGTCGGAATGGAAATTATTCAGTAGAATCCTCTTCTATTAATTTCATCCTCCTCATCAGCTGTATCAAGCTATCTTCTACATGTCCAGAGTGTTCAAAATGTTCTTTCATCCTCTAGGCTAGATGATCAAAGAAATCAGAGATATTATTAATCGCATTCATGACATTTTGTACCTCCTCTAATTTCTTGATTCGGCACAGGATCACCAGAGACTTGTCAGGAATTAAGGGTTGAAGTGATACTATAATTGCCATGTCATTTTCATCTTCAAAAACTGAGAATCTCTCAGTTGGATCCAAAGCCTTCCAAGGTAGCAGTACCTTTTCCCAATTTTTTTTGAGATGATTGATCTACTATAATGGCCATGTCATTTTCATCTTCAAAAGCTGGGAATCTCTCTGTTGGGTCAAAAGGTTCCAAGGTAGAAGTATATTTTCCCAATTTTTTTAGGACACTTGGAACTGACTGCAAAGTGAGAAAATTTTGGAGGGATGTTCAAGCCCATAAGTTGATCCAAGAACGATCAGACCCAAAATTGAATTCACAATTATTGATCCAATATCTATCAAAAGTCCCCTTTGGATGCCATAATTCAAAATGACACTTTCTTTAGAAACTTTACCAATCTTCATTGTCGGTAACAGTTTCGCAAAAATGAAAAAATACCAGTGTTTCGAAACGGGATTTAGGAGTGTCATAGAAAAACTAACATACCCGTTTTCTCTCATTTCCCAATCATCAGTTTCATCCGTTAAATTTTATTTATCTAGTTTCTCGTTTGGAAAAAATTGGAATAGTGGCAGACAAGAATATTCTTGATCATGTATAATTCATTGATTCGTGTAGGATTGAAAGCTATCCATCTACCTCGCACATAAACAACTCCCTGGTTGATTCCATGCAAATTTTCATAGAATTCTTTTACCACAGGAACAACCACGGCGGCGGTAGTGTAGCACAACACTCCCCATCTTTGCCGCACTATCATCTCTTCAATTGCCATTGAGGGATTATTTAATCCACGATTTACGAATCCTTGTTCCATGATCAATCTTTTCTTCATCAGTAACTTGTTGAAGATTCGCTACGCTTCCGCATTAATAAACTTTCACCGATTGAAAACTCAAATTATGGGATTATCATAGGAATTGGATGCCATATCAATGAAATTGGTGGAGTTTCACTACATTTTTGGGGGAAAATATGAACTAGGAATTGAATTTGGGAGTTTAAAAGGGTAACTCTAGCCCAAAAACCGCCATCTCGCTGGTCTCGCCGTCTGCGGGTCGAGGGTGCCGTCGGTGAGACTCTGTATTTATTTTTCCTAGACTCTCAGGAAAACACCATCATCGGCGGCGTTGAGGGCGTCGTCGGCGCCCAAGGCAAAAATTGCACAGTTTCGCTCTAGTTTGAATGCATTCCATTTTTCTTTATGGATCAAATTTTTATGAAGATTCAAGGGTAAATAAGAGTAGTAGAGTTTAATACTACCACAAACTAACAATAATTTCAAATAAAAGCTACTATAATTGCAATAAAAATAAAGATAATTATGGGTTGCCTCCCAAAAAGAGCTCGGTTTAACGTCGTCAGCCCAACCTATTTTGGTATTATTCAGGTTGACTAATCATTAAAACCTCTCTAAAATTTGGTCTTTTACCCTCAAAATACAGTTTTAATCTGTGTTATTCTAGTCTTTTGATCTTCAATTTCAACAGCTCCGTAAGTATAAACTTGAGTCACAGTAAAGTGTCCTAACCAACGAGACTTCAATTTCCCAGGGAATAACTCCAGCCTTGTATTGTAAAGCAAAACTTCTTGTCCTGGTTTAAAGTTCTTCTGGTTAATCTTTTGATCACGTCATAACTTTGGTTTCTCCTTATAAATTCTGTCGCTATCATAAGATTCATTTATTAATTTATCCAATTCATTCAATTATAACAATCTCTTCTCGCAAGCATCTTTCAAAATTATAGATGAATTCCTTAATCACCCAATATGTTTTATGCTCCAATTCTACTGGTAAGTGATAAGTCTTTCCAAAAATCAAGCTGTAAGGAGTCATTCTAATAGAAGTTTTATAAGCAGTTCTATAAGCTCATAATGTGGTATCCAGTCTAGTGGACCAATCTACTCTATTAGGGTTTACAGTCTTCTCAAGTATTTGTTTAATCTCTCAATTAGAAACTTCAGCTAACCCACTGGTTTGAGGGTAAGGTAGTAGAGATTCTATGAATAATATTAAACTTTTCTGCCAATCTCTGAATATATTTATTCTTAAATGGGATCCTTTACCCGTGATAATCATTCTCGACCTTCCATATCTAGTGAAAATATTTTTCATTAAAAATCTTGAAAAACTTTTAGCGTCACAACGAGGTAAAGCTTGTGATTCAATCCACTTCGAAATGTAGTCTACTGCAATTATTATATATAAGTTACCAAATGAAGGAATAAATGGTCCCACGAGATCTAGTCCCCAAATATCAAAGATCTCAACTTCTAACATGAAATTCAAAGACATTTCATTTCTTCTAGATATATTGCTTACTCGTTGACATTGATCACAAGTTTTTATGTATCTATAAATAACTCTAAAGATTGTAGGCCAATAAAATCCAGCTTGTAAAAATTTATAAGCAGTTTTATCAATCTTAAATTGTCCTACAAATTCAAAATCATCACATTTCTGAATGATTAGATCAGTTTCTTCGTAAGGGACACATCTTCTCATAATAAGATCCTTACATTGTTTATATAAATAAGGCTCATCCAAAAAATATGCTGTCACATCATGAATGAATTTTCTTTGTTGTTGTAATGTCAACATAGGTGGTAAAATATCACTTACAATATAATTAACAATATCAGCATACCATGGTATTTTTCACTCATTAATATTATAAAGTTGTTCATCAGAGAAACTGTTTGTAATTTCATTGTCGCTGTCAGATAATTCATAATTTTTTAATCTCGACAAATGATCAGAAATTTGATTATCAGTTCTCTTTCTATCAATAATCACAAGATCAAATTCTTGCATCGAAAGTATCCATCTAATTAACCTTGGTTTAACATCCTTCTTTTGCATTTGATATTTAATAGCAGAGTGATCAATGTGCACAACACATTTAGTCTCAATTAAATAAGATCTAAATTTGTCTAAAGCATACACAATAGTAAGTAACTTTTTTTCAAAGTAACTCTTTTTCAGTAACAGTATAATTAATTTGAGTATCATTAAGAGTTTTACTAGCGTAGTATATAACTTTAAAAATCTTTTCATACATTTGTCCAACCATTAAGAGTTTTACTAGCGTAGTACATAACTTTAAAAATCTTTTCATACCTTTGTCCAAGAGCAGCTCCAATAACATAATCACTAACATCACACTTCAAGTCAAATGATTTCTTCAAGTTATGTGATGCTATAATAGGGGATGTGATTAATTTTTTCTTTAATAACTCAAAGGCATTTCAACAGTTGTCAGTAAATTTAAATTTCTTGTCTTTTTCTAAAAGTTGGCATAAAGGTTTAGTAATTTTTGAAAAATTTTTAATAAATTTCCTGTAAAATCCAACATGACCAAGAAAACTTCTAACCTCTCTTACATTAAAAGGAGGTGTTAGTTTACATACAACTTGAATTTTTGCAGGGTCTGCTTCCATATTATTTTATAAAATTATATGTCCTAACACAATTCCTCCTGCAACCATAAATTTTTATTTCTCCCAATTTATAACTAAATTAGTTCTTTCGCATAACTCTAAAACTTTTTCAAGATAATTTAAGAATGCATCAAATGATGTTCTAAAAAAAGAGAAATCATCCATAAATACTTCTAATCCATCATCGATTAACTTACCAAATATAGACATCATACATCTCTGAAATGTTGCAGGTGCATTACATAATCCAAAAGATATTCTTCAAATAGCAAAGGTTCCAAAAGGACTAGTAAATGTTGTCTTATCTTGATCCTCAGGAGAAATAAGAATTTGATGGTAACCAGTATATCCATCTAAAAAACAAAAATATTTGTGCCCAACAAGTCTATCTACTATTTAGTCTAAAAATTGTAAAAGGTAGCGATCTTTCCTGGTGGCAGTGTTTAATTTTCTATAATCAATGCAAATACGCCACCCAGTAACTTGTTGATAGGTATTAATTCATTATTTTCTTTTGTTTCAACAGTCACTCCTCCTTTCTTCGGAACACAATGAATAGTGAATCAAATTCCTTATTTCAACAGTCACTCCTCCTTTCTTAGGAACACAATGAATTGGACTTACCCACGCACTATCTTAAATAGGATAAATCTAACCATTTCAAAATTTCCTTCTTAACTACTTCTTTCATCATTGGATTTAATCTCCTTTATGGATCAACTCTTGGTTTACATTGTTCAACTAGTATCATTCTATGCATACATATCGAAGGACTGATTCCTTTAATATCAGCTGAGGTCTAACTAAAAGCTTTCTTATATCTTTTTAATGTATCTAACAATCTTTGCTCTTGCAAATCATTTAATTCTAAAGATATAATAACAGGTAATGTACATGAGTCTCCCAGAAACACATACTTGTAGTGTTTAGGCAATTTTCAACTCAAGTTCAGGTGGTTTTATAATTGAAGAAATAAGATTCTTATCAACATTTTATGTAATATCCAGCTTCTCCAATCTTTCCTGAACATAATCTAATTCTTCATTTTCTTTTTTGGCCAACATAACTTCATCACTATCTTCAAATTGCTCTTTCTCTTCAAAATGTTCTTTAAAATGCTCATTCCATAGAAGTTCACTAATTTCCATACGAAAACATTCATTATCTCTTTCAACAGTAGGGTATTTCATAGATTTCCAAATGTTAAAAGTCACTTCTTGACCATTAACTCTCATAATAAATTCTCTTTTTTGAACATCTATCATAGCTTTTCCAGTAGCTAAAAACAGTCTCCCTAAAATGATAGCTATTTTTTTATCTTCCTCCATATCTAAAACAATGAAATCCAAAGGAAAGATAAATTTATCAACTTTTACTAAAACATCTTCTATAACTCCCTTAGGATAAGTAACTGAACGATCTGCTAATTAAAGAGTTACAAATGTAGGTGAGACTTCTCCCGCTATGTAACTGAATGATCTACTAACTGTAGAGTTACAGAAGTAGGTGAGACTTCTCCTAATTCTAATTTTTTGAAAATTGATAGAGGCATAAGATTAATGTCAGAAGTAGGTGAGACTTCTCCTAATCCTAGTTTTTTGAAAATTCTGAAGAGTTACAGAAGTAGGTGAGACTTCTCCTAATCCTAATCTTTTGAAAATCGATAGAGACATAAGATTAATGTTGTCTCCCAAATCACATAAAGCTCTTCCATAGAATTTTTCACCGATAGCACACGGTATAGTGAAACTTCCAGGATCCCAAATCACATAAAGCTCTTCCATAGAATTTTTCACCGATAGCACACGGTATAGTGAAACTATAATCACATAAAGCTCTTCCATAAAATTTTTCACCGATAGCACATGGTATAGTGAAACTACCAGGATCTTTTACTTTTTCAAGAAGTTTTTTTCTGAATAATTGCACTACACTCTTCGCTAAGTGCAACAGTTTCATTATC
>JXCR01118737.1:133150-144102 GCA_002079205.1 Phalaenopsis hybrid cultivar | reverse complement strand
TTCAGAATATCTTTCATAAATTTCACATAATTGGGAATTTGCTCTAAAGCTTCTACGAAGGGAATATTTACCGTTAATTTCTTAAGAATTTCCAAAAACTTGCAAAATTATTTATTCTTTTTGTGTTGCTTCAATCTTTAAGGAAACGGTGGTGGAGCTTTCTCCACAGAAAATTCCATTGGTGTGAGTGGATATTCTAATTTTGGGTATTCATGATCATTTTCTTTTTCCGTATCCACTTTATCTTTTTCAGCTTCTGTTTCTTTCTGTACTCTTATTTCCAATTCTTTTCCACTTCTTAATTGTATCACTTTTATTTGTTATTTTTCTTGATCTTTAGGATTTAGTTCCACAGCACTAGGAAAATTTCTTATTGTTCAGTTACTAAGCGCATTAGCGATGTTCCCTAATTGATTTTCAATATTCTTGGTAGCAGTTCCTTGATTTTGTAATTGATTTCCTTGTATTTGTAATTGATTTCTTTGATTCTGCGATTGTTGACCCATGTTTAATGTCATCTCTTCCATAGATAACTTCTTCTCCTTAATTTAAGTGTTACTGTTAAATCCTGGAGGATAAGAAGGTCTCTAATTAATATTTCCTTGGTTGGATGAACTTCCTAATGGGTTCAGTAGGTTGTTCGCCCATTGTTGATTTGTAGAAGAATTGTTATTCCAATTAAAATTTGGACGGTTCTTCCAACCTGGGTTATAATAATTTGAATAAGGATTGTTGGGTCTATTGATAGCATTTAAAGTCTCAAACAGGATGATTCTTCCAACCTGGGTTATAATAGTTCGAATATGGGGTTGTTAGGTCTATTAATAGCATTTAAAGTCTCATATGAAAGTTGAACATCCACAAATTGCCCAGATGAATTCTCTTCCATCATAGGAAGCGTTGGAGAATAATTCATCCCATAATGATCTAAAATGAATTCTCTTCCATCATAGTAGGTGTTGGAGAATAATTCATTACATAATGATCTAATTTCTTCTTCCATCATAGGAGGTGTTGAAGAATAATTCATCCCATAATGATCTAATTTCCTTGATATTACTTCCATCATAGGAGGTGTTGAAGAATAATTCATCCCATAATGATCTAATTTCTTTGATATTGTGTTGGAGAATAATTCATCCCATAATGATCTAATTTCTTTGATATTGCAGCAATCTACGAAGCAAATAATTCATTATCCACAAATTGCCCAGATGAATTCTCTTCCATCACAAGAGGTGTTGGAGAATAATTCATCCCACATCTAATTTCTTTGATATTGCAGCAATCTGCGAAGCTAACATAAATATTGCATCAGAATCGTGAATAGTAGCTACTCTTTTAGGATTTACCTTTTCATAGGGCCATTGAAAATTGTTGATAGACATCTCTTTTATTAACGAATAAGCCTCATCAAAAGGTTTTTACATTAAAGAATCACCAGCCTCAGCATCTATAATTGATCAAAGTTATCCCACTAATCCATTATAAAAAGCTTGAATTATCAACTAATCTGGTAAAGAATGATGAGGGCACTTTCTAAGAAGATCTTTAAATTTCTCCCAAGTTTCATATATCGACTCTCCATCAATCTGACAGAACGATGTTATGTTATTTCTAAGTTTACAATTTTGGATAGAGGATTTTGGATAGATAAGTGAATTTCATCTGCTGTAGGATTTGTATAATCTTGTAAGGGTCTAGGTTGGTGTTCATTTTCTATTCCTTGATTGTTCATGTTGTTTTCCATTGTATCAGAATTTCTAGGTTCTCTTCTCAGTCTTCTAATTTTTGTAACAGTACATTCTAATTTTGTATCGTAGGGTATAAGATTTTCACGTCCAAATTTACGCATACAATTTGAAATCAGTACACAAAAAAAAAAAACAGTTAACTAAATATGAAAATAAGTTGCAATTCCAGTAAAAATTTTTAATAGTCCTAATTTTTTTGTTACTCTAATTATGATTCTTGTTTACTCCCTGGCAACGGCGCCAAAAACTTGACATTGACTTTATATATGCTTAAAAATATAAGTATTTAATATAGCTGCTAGAAGATTTAGTTCTTCAGCAACGACACCATAAACTTAACAATGGTTATAGATTCGATAAAGATGTATATATAAAATATTCAATAATGGTAAAGTCACACTTATCAATGCAAGTATACGATAAATATGGACATAATAAATATTCAATAATTGTAAAGTCACACTTATCAACGCAAGTATACATATCGCAATATGGACGTAATAAATATTCAATAATTGTAAAGTCACACTTATCAACGCAAGTATACGTATAGATGGACGTAATAAATATTCAATAATTGTAAAGTCACACTTATCAACGCAAGTATACGTATCGATCAGATTTAATTCCTCAGCAACTGCACCAAAACTTAATAACAGTTATAGATTCGATAAAGATTTACTCACTCAATCACTCCCTGACAACGGCGCCAAAAACTTGACAGTGACTTTTTATATGCTTAAAATATAAGATAAATATGGATGAAACGGCGCCAAAAACTTCACAGCGACTTTATATATGCTTAAAATATAAGATAAATATGGACAGATTTAATACTGCTGCTAAAAGATTTAATTCCTCAGCAACTGTACCAAAACTTAATTACAGTTATGGATTCGATAAAGATGGATGTATATAATTCAGCAACTGCACCAAAAACTTAATAGCAGTTATAGAGTCGATAAAGATGTATGTATAAAAATATTCAATAATTGTAAAGTCACACTTATCAACGCAAGTATACGTATCACTCAAGTAATATAGGGCTCTAATAGAGTCGCCAAAAACTTGATAACAGTTATAGATTTGATAAAGATGTGTATAAAATATTCAATAATTGTGCAAAGTCACACTTATCAACACAAGTATACGTATCGCTCAAGTAATATAGGGCTCTAATGGAGTTCTAGATATCGATCCCATAGGGAGTATTATTAGAACTACAAACTAGGATTTTAGAAAAGCAATACTTAATCACAAAAATATAATTTAAATTGCTTATCTGTCACTAATAGGCAATTGAGATAAATATGTAATTTTAATAACTCTTAAATAATTAATTATACTAATAAAATTTTTATTGTGATATTCAATTTATAAGAAAGCATCCTTCTCCTTGTTAGGAAATTATAGTGAATGGATAAAGTGAATCAATTCAAATTGTATTGTGCCAAATAGGAGCATACCGATTCTTTACCCTTTGGTCCAGGCATAAAAAGCATTGACTAATCCTATGCTTGTTTACTAAATCTACAGCTAGGCTGGGAGGATACCGGCTCTCACTTTGGAGCTCCCACGTTCCCCTCGGTTGAGGGCTAACATCTACACTTCAACACCCAAACAATAGGATTGAATTGGGGATTTTAGTCTGTCACTCTAAAATCTCCAATTCCACACCTGATAATTTTGTTTCCCTATTTATTTGCACCCAATTTCCAAGGGCTTTGACCTCCCTGAATCTTGAATGTAAAATTCACTTTAGTTGTAAAACTCAACATATTTTAACTAATCAATTGACAAGATTGAATGTAGATTAAGATTAAAGTGAAAAAATCACCACAATTTCTTTAACATTTGCATGGCTCAACCAATTCAAATCACCATTCCACAAATCTCAAGACAAGGAGAAAGACAGAGAAAATTACTCAGAACTCATGGGGAAGACACATCAAAGCTCAGAATTCATATATAAAAGCAAATTCATACAACTACAACAATTAAATAACACTTATCTCTAATTTCTCCCCAAGCAAACTCCTCGAAGTTCCTCTGAATCTCTTCCTTTCTTTACATCACACAAATCTCTTCTTTGAAGGGTCAAGGAGGAAGAAATCTCTCACTTTCCCTCCACTTTTACAATCTCTCGAAGAATTCCTCACAATTGGACTCTCTACTAACTACTGGAACTCTTGGAAGCTGTTCTAACCTTCTAACTCCTTGAACTTCTTTTGAGTCTCCTTCCAATTTTCGGCCAAAATCCTTATTTAAATTTGTGGGTGAGTTTTCCTAAGAGTTGCCTAAGCATCCGTCCAAAATGTCCTCATCCAATACATTGTTGGACATAACTGCCGAGGCGGGCCTTCTAAATTATTAAATATGGAGTCTCGGGAAAATCTTGTCGTCGGCGCCGTTGGGCTCACCGTCGACGCCCTAGTTCAAATCTTCACATTTTGGTCCTTTTCGCTCCAAATTCTCTCCTTTTTGCATCTTTTTTCTCCAATGACCCTAATTCATCATTCCTGCAACAAAACATCAAAAATACCTTTCTTTAAAATGCAATATCATTAAAAACAGTCTAAAATCTCAACATATTTTCCTTTGGTCAGTCACTATATTTAATCAGCTAAGAATTCATAATCAACCTAAAAAGTTCAACCCCTTAAAATGATAAAAGGACACTAAAACTTAAATGAAACCTTAATGAACAAATATCACGAAACACAATTTTAACCCTAATGCTCGGTCATACAAAGATCTCTTGGATTATGCACCCATGTTTGTTGACAAGAGGTTTTTGGTCGGAGTAGGCTTAATCGCCTCTCTAGGCTAAGTAGATAAGAGAACCTAAAAGTGTTAGGATGTTGAAAAGCCTGAGCATCTTAACCAGGTTATCCTAAATAAAATAATAATAATCAAACTAAATACATTTATTTCTCTTACAAAAATTCTAATTTTGTTTTGTAGGGCTACAAAATGACAAAATACAAAAGGTCACCTTACATGTTATCAGGGTGTGCTAACTCTATTTTGTAGTGTTGCTATAGATAATTTAGCTGCTATAGAACTTAAGATCTTTTCATTGAGTCCTCTTTTGATTTATAAGTTCAGGAATTGTTGTGATCAACTGACTATAAGTATTTGAACTATCGAGAAGAAGATGAAACACGAAGAGAAGGATGAACCTTAACTAAAGATTCAACGATAATTTGGATGATGTCAATTGATGAGCCTACATTATTAGGGTTGACACCCATATCATCAGTTTGTCTGTATTGATTCAATAAGTCTGGCCAAATTATAGGTCAATATTTACATTATTGTCTTTTGCCTGGATTAGCAGTAGGCTCACAAAAGGATTAAGCCTTCTACCCCAACCCAACCAACTTCAACTTAACTTTTCAAAATAAAACCCATGACTAAAAATAAACCACATAAATCATTATATTCACAACCATAAAAATGTCATACACCTAATCACCCTCGATTGACATCAAATAAATCGAGTAGAAACCTCTTTTCAATCTAGGAATATGAAATAAAACATGATTTGTAGACATTTGCATAATAATTGCTCTTATTCCTTGTCTTCCCACCCTCACTCATTGTGTGGAAAGGGGTGGTTTGACATGTTTAGAGTGAGTTTTTTTTATGCATACCAATTGGAATTTCAAACAAACCTTCTATGCATTCATCATCATGGACTTGCATGACCCACTACAAAGCTTGCATCCATAAACTTAAGACTAGTTAAATACAACTAAGCATTTGAGTCTGGTGAGACACAAAACACTTAAATTTGACATTTAAAAATAAGTTTGCATTAGTCCTAGGATATTTAACATAACATGCATACTTAGTAACTTGATTTATAATCAAGTTGTATGGCCTATTACTCCTAAGAAATAACAACCTATCCTATCTTCCGTCATTGAGACCAGGCCATGCATGGATTTGAATGTGATTAGGTGTTTTATATTGCTGCCCTTTTCGAGGCAGGGTAGTAAGTCCACTACATTTTGATTGTTGTGTCTTTAGGTTAGGGTTTCAAAATTTCACTTCTCCAGGTGAACTTCACCTTAAGGGTTGTTTGTCTATTCACAACGTAAACCCTCACCTTTAAGCTCTTGCATGATTCTATGTCGTGCAATATAAGTCCTAACATTCTAGTAAAATAACATAACGAAACATTAATTTTTTTCATCAAAAACAATAAATGTCAAACAACACGATAGTTTGGGATTTTACTGAAGTATCTTCGGTATCTTCGACTGTCCCATACCTCTTCTACCTTTAGCCTCTGATAATAACTATTCAACTTTTGAGTTTTTCCCATTTTGAGATCCAATTTCCAAACATGTGAGATTAAACTTAGAAATATCTTGAAGAAAAAAATATAGCCTTAATTGAGAGTTTTCATAAGTAACTTTGATTGTTTAAGATGTAATTAACTATAGAGGTTTTCTCTTATAGAAACAAGAAGACCCCATAACTAATCTAAACCTTATCAAGTTATCAGATTATGTAGGGGAAATAATCTATAGAATTTAAACTGCAGAATAATGTAGATATCTAATGTTTTCTTAGTTTGACTAATAAAACCCCTCGAAAAAGTTGTATTTCAACATTTCATGAGGTTTACTACTTTTGATAATGTGCTAGATTATTTAAATAACAAAAATATTCAAACTTATATGATATTTAAAGCCTTGGGTTAACGTGAAAATAAAAACCTGACAGTAGCACTGGCATTTTTTAGCCAAAAGAATATTACAGTAAAACAAAAATTAAACCTTTGCTAGTAATCAAAGTTGTCTTCTCCACATCAGTTGGGTGCATTTTGATCTAGTGAAAAACAAAGAGAGCATCTAGGAAACTTATGATCGAGTATCCTACCTTAGAGTTCACCAAAGCGTCAATCTTGAGCAGTGGATAACCATTTTTGGAGCAAACAACAATCAAATTTGTGACGTAGCACGTAGCCAACCACCAAGAGTATTTTTAATTCCCATAAATTGGTCCAGCTATACTTGTTGACATCGATCAGAGCTTTCGCTTCATATACCAGGAGAATAAAATGGTGTTGAGCCTATGGCAAGGCACATTGATTGGCTTTCCCGACATTTTAATTGTTAACCAGGAAAAAACATCACGTTCTTCATGGAGAGTCTCAATCAGAATCTGTTTGTGACATGCATAAAATGTTTCACATATAAAAAAAAAATACCAGGATCTTTGAGGAATTCAAGGATATTGATTATAATCTTGTCGATTTAATGCCTCCTTCTTTTTGGTGATGTATATCTTGCATATAGTGTTCCAAGCTTCTTACGGCATGTAGATAACACATTCAAGACAACTGATGATATCCATGTACAGTAACTATCACTGCATCATAGGAAAATTTACCACTACTTGGAATGTAGATTCCACAGCTTGAAACTGTTGAGGAAATGGTGACCGGATATTATATTCTAAGGTGGTAAGCCATGAACCACCAATAAGTTCTCCATAAAGGTGAATTGGTTGTCACAATTTCCTCTGGTGACAGCGAGTGTTATTATACTGAGTGCCTGCTTTTGTTTGCACACAAATTAGTTAAATGGGTCTGCTCATGTAGTTATCGGATTAGTTGTCAAATTCATCTTCTCGAATGTAGCCCTAAGAAAAATGTTTCCCGAACTACCAGTGTTAATCCGAATACTACCTAGCTAGTTTTTACAAATTAATGTAGGAACAACAATGGATTCCTTATAAGGATTCCTAGCTGGAGGAAGATCGGTGTCAGTAAAATTGATCGAGGGATGAGGATTCCTTTTCAAGATGGAAGACATAACACAGCAGTACTGTGATTGAATCTTTTTTTGATTTAGAATCAGGAATAAATCTCCTCCTAGTATTATCGCTACTATCCCATCTCTGCGGATAGCATTGGCTTAGGTAGGCCCGCCCGAATTGTCATGTATGGAGCCTTTGTCCTTTGGTTGAGCTTTGAGCCATAGCTACAAATTCCCTGAGTATCTCAACTTGGATCAGCTCCTCCACTGAGATTCGAAGGTGCCTGCCCACCTCCGTATCATTCTCTTTCTCTTGGTGTACTTGCAATTTTTGTTTAGATTCTAGAGGGAATCTTCGATTTTCATTGGAGTAGCCTTTCAGAAATACTCCATATGTTCTATGACATCTACAAATTTCTTGATTAATACTCACAGTGACATAGGCTTAAACATTCCCCAATCTCGTGTTGATTGGTTGTTCGATTGACTGCATCTATGCCCATATCATTTGTCCTCCTTTTTCCCTCTGGATGACCAGCCTCTCTCACATTTCAGATAAGGGCTATCCTTCTCCCTCCATCGATCCTCTCTTAAGCTAATCTTGCCCAACTTACGATCCAATTTCTCTACTTTTAAATTGGTTGGTTCGTATACTCCTTGGCTGCAATGTGAAAGTTAGATAACTTTATGAGTTAAGCGAACATCTCAGGTTTCCGCAAACCCCAAAAAAAAGTACCTAAACTATGAACTCTTCACCTTGTGCAAGGGCTGCTTTAGGAATTGCTAGCTCTAGGTTTCACACCTTGAGCATCTCCTTTTAGAACCTTGTAACAAATGCCCGCAGACACTAGTTCAGTTCTTGTCTCACATACCACAAAGAATCTGAATCCTTTCTTGGCTTTTGGGCTGTAGCAAATTATGCTAAAGACCACTTTCTGCAGTCATCAAAGGAATTAATAATATCTACAGAGAGTCCATTGAACCACCTGAAAGCAGAATCTCTCAAAGTAATATTGAACAACTGACACTTCAATGTATCTGAAACCTTTAGAAGGTAAATTGTCAGCTCAAAGGACGTAATATGGTCAAAAGGGCACTCCAATACCAGTAAGATTCCAAAAATGGAGCCTTAAAATTCTTCGTGTGCTCAGCGTCAACAATATGTCAGGAGAATTTGTTATCTGTCCAGCAGTAGACTTCTAACGCTCCAAGTTATGGTCTCTCCTTTGGAGTTGACCTAACACTGCCTTGGTACTGAGATTACTTTATTCCTTTGGCAACTTGGACCACATGTTGAACTTGGGGTTTGGGTGCTGGTGGATCAGATTACAGGAGAGACTGCGCCCTCCCTTCAAGCACCACTCGGGTCATTTTTGCAATTTGACCCGCCATCCTATCACGGAGTTCTTAATTTTCTTAATGCATGAATTCCCGTATGGACTCAACATTAGAAACTTCTTCATGATGTGTTCATTCACCTTGACGTGTTCCTTATCTTGTTGAAATAATGATTCCATGTTCATTGCACCTTTAATGATTTTGCATCCTAAATTGTCCTATGGATCATGCCTAACGAGTAGAGCGTTGGTCAAATAAAAAAAAAGAGATTAGACACAAGTAAAACCCCATTTTAAGGAAATTGTGCAATGGTCCTTTTTATTTGAAGATGACCATCCTATTTATAGGTCATAGGAAGGATCTATCAAAATATATGATTCTCCTCTTGCAATGAAGACGTTGCCACCATTTATGTGGCATTACAACTTTACATATTTGTAACCGGATCTGATATATTTTCACCCTGTAACCGACGTTAGCGTCATTCTATATTCATAACTGCTATTAGCATCACTTCCTATTTGAAACTGCATAGTTTGATCAATCGGTATTCAGTTGGTTGGCCAGAAGTTATTTGACCAATTAAACTATCTTTCAACAACTTTTTTGAGGGAATCCGTTGTGAAAACTCATTACTCTTGGGAATGATTATTGCATCAGACAGAAGGTTCATTACCGTAATCTGGGCAGGCTTCCTGTAGTTGATGAGTTTATAAACGGCGTTCCATCCAAACGGCTACGGATTTTTTACAATGGCAAATTCTAGGTTTGTAGACGTGCGGTGTCTCTCGGGTCGGTCAGTCTTTCGTTTGGTCGGCTTTAGAAGCTGACTGGTGTAGTGATGAATGATCGTACATCAACTCTCGTTGCGCGATCCAATGGATCTTCTCAATATCGATGAAGATGTATTTCTAATATATATACGATAAGAAAGAAAGAGTTTGGATGATTTCTCTCTGATCCCCTTGTTGTCTTTACAGAACGGGAAAGAAGAAAAAAAGTTTCCATTCATACAATTATAATCGGATATCGTTGGCCGGATCAGCGTCATTTTTACAAGATGAAAAGGCAAAAACAAACACTATACGATAAAGAAATTTTTGTTTTCCTTCTATTACATTGATGGCGTGAGAAAGATGATCAATACAATCTCCATGAAACTTAACCATATAAATCTAGTGATTGGGCGAACTGGGAACCCATTGGAAGCCATGACATCTGAGCTCTGAGTTGTTTGCACTCTACCAGCTTTGTTCCCTGCATCAAGATTACGTACAGTTCTGTTTTCTTCATGTTTACATTTACTCACTCCATCAGGTCCTTCCCCTGTTGTATTTCGATCTTTGATGCCATAACAGAGATTTGTATTATTCCAAGAGGCGAATCTCGTTCCCATCCTTCTATAGAACTGCTGAGGAAATCTAAGCTCACCTGTGAGATTGTTTCCATTGAGATAAAGAGCAGACAGACTAGGCATGTCTGCAAGCTTGGGAGAGACGAAGCCAGAGAGCTGGTTGCTGTCCAATGCAATGAATCTCAACTTCTTCAACTCTGTGATTGAATCTGGAATCTCACCAACAAGGCCAATATTTGAAAGATCCAAATGCGTGAGATTTCTTAGATTTTTCCAACTAAATTTCTCGATACTTCCTCCTAATGGANTACACAATTGCTAGTAACTCTTTTTTAGTAACAATATAGTTAATTTGTGCACCATTAAGAATTTTACTAGCGTAGTATATATCTTTAAAAATCTTTTCATACCTTTGTCCAAGAACAGCTCCAATAGCATAATCACTAACATCACACATCAGTTCAAATGATTTCTCCCAGTTAGGTGAAACTATAATAGGGGTTGTGATTAATTTTTCCTTTAATAACTTAAAGGCATTTAAACAGCTTTTAGTAAATTCAAATTTATTGTCCTTTTCTAGAAGTTGGCATAGGGTTTAGTAATTTTTGAAAAATCTTTAATAAAATGCCTGTAAAATCCAACATGTACAAGAAAACTCCTATCCTTTCTTACATTTGTAGGAGGCGTTAGTTTAGATATAACTTGAATTTTTGCAGGGTCTGCTTCCATACC
>JXCR01118737.1:92340-128762 GCA_002079205.1 Phalaenopsis hybrid cultivar | reverse complement strand
AAGTAAATAACTTATCTCAAATTTCTCCCTAAGAACACTCCTCGAAGTTCCTCTGAATCCTTTCCTTTCTTTACAACACACAAAATTCCTCTTCGAAGTAGCAAGGAGGAAGAAATCTCTCACTTTCCCTCTACTCTTACAATCTCTCGAAGAAATCCTCACAATTGTTACACACTATTGGAAATTCTATACACTAATGGAACCTCTCTAACCTCTAGGACCTTTTTAACATCCAAGAGCACTCTAATTTTCAGCCAAAATATTCTTTTAAAGTTGTGGATGAGCTTTTCCAAGAGTTACCTAAGCATCCCTTCAAAGGCATAACCGTCGATCTCGTCGTCAGCGGTCTGGAGGGCACCATCGGCGGACTTCTGAAGAATTTTGTCCTATAGTCTCGGGAAAAACTCGCCGTCGGCGAGGTCGAGGGCATCGTCAGCGGCCTAGTTCAAATTTCCACATTTTGGTCCTTTTCGTTCCAAATTCGCTTCTTTTTGCATATTTTTGCTCCAATGACCCTAATTCATCATTCCTGTAACAAAGCATCAAAAATATCTTTCTTTAAAATGCAATATCATCAAAAATAGTATAAAATAGGTATGAAAATCTGAACATATTTTGCTTAGGTCAGTTGGCTCTAGATGGATCCTTCCTTGATCTTTCAGTCCTTATCATTTTTTATTATTTTCTAAAAGGTATCTTGCTGTCTCTGCAAAATATGTCCACATTTAATGAATGNGGATGAGCTTTTCCAAGAGTTACCTAAGCATCCCTTCAAAGGCATAACCGTCGATCTCGTCGTCAGCGGTCTCGAGGGCGCCATCGGCGGACTTCTGAAGAATTTTGTCCTATAGTCTCGGGAAAAACTCGCCGTCGGCGGGGTCGAGGGCATCGTCAGCGGCCTAGTTCAAATTTTCACATTTTGGTCTTTTTCGTTCCAAATTCGCTTCTTTTTTCATATTTTTGCTCCAATGACCCTAATTCATCATTCCTGTAACAAAGCATAAAAAATATCTTTCTTTAAAATGCAATATCATCAAAAATAGTATAAAATAGGTATGAAAATCTGAACATATTTTGCTTAGGTCAGTTGGCTCTAGATGGATCCTTCCTTGATCTTTCAGTCCTTATCATTTTTTATTATTTTCTAAAAGGTATCTTGCTGTCTCTGCAAAATATGTCCACATTCAATTCAATGAATCTTCTAAAAGTGAACATATTTCAGTCCTTATCATCCTACACTTTTAATTACATTTAATCATCATAATGGTCGGTAAAACATTAATTAAATGTAAACTCATCATTATATTGCGCTAAAAAAAGGATAATAACAAATAAAAAAAATGATGTTGTTTCATTATGCAAACATTTACTTCAGCATCAGTTTGGCCTCGAACATCATGACACAAATAAATAGCATTTAGCAGCATATTTTGTGATGCCACGACTTTTGTATTTCTCAAGATATTACCCTAACTGCTCATGACACCTAGCTATCATTAGAAAAGAACATATTACCTAAAGATAATGACTTCGATTAAATTTAATTGTATGCCTTTACTTCAGAAGACAAGACATCTCATTCCTGACGGATGTGTGGGAATTAATTACGCGCAGAATACTTATTTATTCATACAAGAAATACTTATTTATTAAGTTATAAAAAAATTGTTTAAAGCTCAACTGGGGAAGTGCGTTCTCCTAAAAATTTTTGAGTTGCATATCTTTTTACGTACGTAAATTAACATTTTCTTTAGCCCTGAAGTGCAAAGTTAACATAGACATACATATTTCCTTTTCCATTTATCGGCTGAAGCACATAATGAACAGATGCTCAAAGGTGAGGTCTCCTTTAGTGAAATGGACTTCCATTTCGACTAATTATGAATGGGTGGATTTATTTCTTTTGTTAGGTTGATGTACACTAATTGGAATAATAATAATTTGTTTCATATATCTACCTTGTGGAATCCAAATAGCTTTCTTCCTTTATGTTGCATGACAACCAAGACCATATTTGAATTTTCTGTTTTAATATTTTAATTGTAAGAATATCTCAGGGTACCGTGTTCTAGCGCTCCAGCCTCAACTTACCCGAAAAAAACATTTGTTCTTAAATCGCAAACGATAACCAAGACTCCAATTTATTTCTTTGTTTGGTAAACCATTTTCTCATAATATTTCAGGAAAAAATATCTTATCCTTTGCATAACAAAGAGCAGCTTTATAAATGAGTTCATTTACCACTGGGCATAAGACTTTTCAAATCGATAGCAAGCAATGCCTATTACGGGAACTATGAAAACATTCTTTCGCTTGTTTCGAAAAAAAAACTTCTAAAAATTAAAATAAATTTATTGTTTTTTATTTTTTTCTATATTAACGCTTAAGGAAAAAAAAAAACAAGATAAATTTTTATATTATGTGAAAGTAGAAAACCCGCAAAATATAAGCAGCAATAAAATGTGTCCCAAAGAAAATAAAATTAAGCATGATTTAGTAAAGGACGTTGATGGCTTACTTTACATTACTTTGCGTGTTGGATTTGTTTGGTGACTCTCACGTACACTGATTGTTCATGGCTGTAATTCTAGTTTCATGAACTTCAGTTTTTCTTGAACCGTTGGTTAGACCTGTTATGAATTTGTTTATGTGATATGTTTACATTCGTTGGATTTGAATATGTCCCGTGAATCACACCCGAGGAATAGAACAGTAAACAGGAGAGAGAGAGAGAGAGAGAGAGAGAGAGAGAGAGAGAGAGAGAGAGAGAGAGAGAGAGAGGGAGATACAGTTCATAATAGAAAACTAATTATTTGAAGAATGAGTGATTGACCCTTCACTATAAAAATGATCCACATATTTATAGACAAAGGTAGCATAAAACACACAATTACATGCTCGTCCCTGCTTTTACAGGGGCGTTATAGGATAATTCAAGCATAAAAAGTAAATGATTGTTTAGGTTGGCTACCCTATTAGTTGGCCAGCTGAGATAAGTAGTCCTCGCCCAAGTTTGTTCGACTGATTATATTGAGCTGGAGGAGATGGTCGGTTCAAGTGGTAATTTGGTCGTCTGCACATTGTTTCAAGAATCAACCAGTCGACTGTTTTGGTCCAACTGTCGGCTATCAACTGTCGACTATTGATCCTTGGATCAGAAACTAATTTTGCTGGTATAAGACAAGGTTGGTGGGCAGAGGGTGAAACGTTGTAATCCAGTATGTAGTCTTCCCCTTTGACAAGAAATTTTTCTGGATCCTTTACTGAGTGTGTAGTAATGAGAACATTAGAGCTCCAAAAAAAGTCTTAAATGTCTCTAGAGAAGCAACTGATCAAATTGTGAAGCGAAATGGGTTGGTGCTCTCTTGATTTGTTGGTTCTTGATCATTCATCTTAGCGCCACTGGTCAGTCAGCCCCGAGTCTTCCTGAAGGGAGCTAGAGATGGTTATCCAAGTCCTTTAGCCTTTTTTAGATTTGGCTCTTGATCTAACTTCATTGGGCCATCCTTGATCGTACATTTATATCTTAGCCCTTTGAAATTGCTCTAGATTTGTGCTAACAAATTTTTGACAGTCTTATTAAGTTCCTTGTTTCTCTTGCTTTTTAAAAGTATTGCAATAAAATTTATTGAGATTGTTGAATAATTTAGTTTCATTTATTTTAGTAATATGAAATTTAATAATTGTCTTATATAGAATTTCATTTTCATGACCCTCGATAAAATGGGCATCATGAACACTTTTGTTATCCTTATTTCTTGAGATGTGTCGCTTAGTCGGTTAATTTTAGGACAGTTCTTATGACGAGCGACAACTGATATACTAAAAATAATGCACTATTTTATGTATATATTTGATGCTTATTTTGGTGATATTACACTTTAAAGAAGAGGATTTTCAGGTTTTTTTTACAGATATATTAATTTTAGTCATTTGGAGCAAAAAGTAGCAAAAAAGAGAAAATTTGGAGTCAAAATGGAGATTTTCATGATCCTGGTGCCAGAACTGGTGCTAGAGTCGCCATTTGCCAGAGAGCTGATGCCATAGATACCATTTTACAGAGATGTGGCGCCAAAAGTGTCAGAATTGGCAGTAAAAGACCCAGAATCCAAAGAACAGCGTGGACTTCATTATGTTGGCGCCAATGGCGCCAGAGATGAATTAAGATGGAGTATGACAGTTCGTGACTATTTTTCAGCTGTTTTTTGAAGGCTCCAAACAATTCAAATGTCTCATTGAGTGGTTCAATGCATTTGGACACCTTAGAAGGCTCTTCAATGCAGATATATGTCTCTTGGATGAAGGGACTTGTCTCTTGGTGTTAAAAGATGTGACTTTTGGGGGAAATATTGGAGGGAATTTTGAATTCCTTTTGAAAAAAAGCTGACCCTAATTAAAAAGAAGAGGAGTCTATAAAAGAAAATTGGGCGTGAGATCGAAAGATAGGTTTTAGTGTGAGAGAGAAGTCTTGAAGAAGAGAGGATTTTCTTCTAGGGTTGTAAGATGAGAGGGAATGTGAGAGATTTCTTATTCATTAGACTTCTAAGAGAGAATTGAGTGTCTTTGTTAAGAGAGAAAGTGCTTAAAGTGAACTTCTAGGGATTTGCTTGGGAAGGAGTGTGAGATAAATTGTTTTTTTTTCTTTGTTTTGGAAAGTTCTTATACATGAAATCCGTGTTTTCTCGTATTCATCTTGTGAATTTTAAGTTGTCTTCAATATCTTTCTCCCTAAAAAGAGATGGTTTTGTGAAGAATTAGTTTTATTTTGTAAGGTTTTAATTGTCAATAAATTGTGATTATTTGAGCTCTGATCTTCATTTAGTTTTCAATCTGGGCAATTGAAATGTTAAAATTTTTTGAGAAACATACAATCCAAAAGGGTTATGCTTTGTACAACAAGGTAAGAGTCACATTCAATTTGATGGGTTAAACTGTAATTCATGGGATTGCAAGCATATAAATAGAGAAATAAACTTCGATGAGCACAAAATTAGAGATTTTATGGTGACAGATTAAAATCCCCAATTTGGTCCAGTTGCATGAAAACTAAAGCGAGATTGTTAACCCTCATATAAGGGAGAAGTGAGAGCTCTAGAATGGCAACTAGTATCCTCTCAACCTAACAAAATTTTAGGGACCAAACTCTGTATTATTCAATGCTCTTTACGCACTTTCATAGGGTTGCTCCTATTTGACACAATACAATTTTATATATGTATTTTAAATGATTTTAATTTCTTCACATTCCATAAACTCATTGTAAAGGGGAAGGATGCTTCTTAAATTTCAACTCTTCATTTCAAGACTTTGTTTAGACTTTATAAGTTTACTTTTGATGTTTAATAATTAGTTTAGTTAACTCAGTTTTTTAAATTTCATTTCATTTAGTGCACATTAAATTTACTTTAGATTTGTTTCACTTACTTAAGTTTTCTAGTTTGAATATTTGTTTTGACGTTATAACCATAAGAATTTCCAAATTCCTGTGGGATAGATACTTAAAACCGCATTAGAGCCCTTTATTACTTGAGCGATACATATACTTGCANTCAAAAACAGTATAAAATAGGTATGAAAATCTCAACATATTATCCTCTGGTCAAATCTCAGAGCAATGATCAGACTATATAACACAACCATTAGTTCAAAATGTTTAGCACATATAAAGAAACACAGGGCAGGGAAATATATCATACAGATAACAACCGGATTTCTAAAAATACCTCCCACACCAGCCTTAAAAATTTTAAAGCTGCCATCTACAGTAACTTTAATGAAAGGAAGAACATGTTTTTTCTAACCAACCAAATTACAAAGTCTCCTTTTGGTAGTCTAATTATAAATTTTGAATCCTTTTAAGATGTGCTTCAACCATTTGAACAAGAGTATTACTAGTTCAAATGGTATTACTCTTGTTCAAAGAACTAGTGAGGTGTAAATTAGGATCTTCATTTGGTGTACCTCCGAATTGATTATTTTGTACCATTTGGATAATAGCAGGTTTAAGCTCAAATGAATTAGCAGCTACATCAGGATTTTGGATAGATAAGTGAATTTCATATGTTGTAGGATTCACGTAATCTCGTAAGGGTCTAGGTTGGTGTTCATTCTCTATTCCTTGATTGTTAATGTTGTTTTCAACTGTATCAGAATTTCTAGGTTCTCTTCTCAATCTTCTAATTTTTCTAATAGTGCGTTCTAATTATGAATCGTAGGGTATAAGATTTTGAGGTCCAAATTTACGCATACAAATTGAAATCAATACACAGTAATATCACTAACTAAATATGAAATTAAGTTGCAATTCAAGTAAAAAATTTTCTAATAATTCTAATTTGTCCTTTACTCTAATTGTAATTTTTATTTACCCACTCCCGGGCAATGACGCCAAAAACTTGACCGCAACTTTATATATGCTTAAAAATATAAATATTTAATACTGCTGCTAAAAAATTTAATCCCTCAGCAACTGTACAAAAACTTAATAACAGTTATAGATTCGATAAATATGAATGTAATAAATATTCAATAATTATAAATTCACACTTATCAACGCAAGTATACGTATCGCTCAAGTAATATAGGGTTCTAATGGAGTCCTAGATATCGATCTCACAGGGAGTAATATTAGAAATACGAACTAAGACTTTAAAAAAGCAATACTTTAATTGTAACAACANATGACGCCAAAAACTTGACCGCAACTTTATATATGCTTAAAAATATAAATATTTAATACTGCTGCTAAAAAAATTTAATCCCTCAGCAACTGTACAAAAACTTAATAACAGTTATAGATTTGATAAATATGACTCACTCAATCACTCCCTGACAACGGCGCCAAAAACTTGACAGTGACTTTTTATATGCTTAAAATATAAGATAAATATGGATGAAACGGCGCCAAAAACTTCACAGCGACTTTATATATGCTTAAAATATAAGATAAATATGGACAGATTAAATATTCAATAATTGTAAAGTCACACTTATCAACGCAAGTATACGTATCGCTCAAGTAATGTAGGGCTCTAATGGAGTCCTAGATATCGATCTCACAGGGAGTAATATTAGAAATACAAACTAAGACTTTAGAAAAGCAATACTTTAATTGTAACAACANCCCCCCCCCCCTCCCCTCACACCATTTCACATTCTTCCACTCTCTCAATTTTTCTCTGTGCACACCTACATTTCACGCCATTCCACACCATTAGTTAGTTATTGTTTTTAAAGTTTTGAGTTTTGGTGGTTAGTTTATGTGTGAATTCTTCTCTAAGAAGTGTTGGAGAGGAAGAGAAGTGAGAGATTTCTTTTTACTACATTTTCTAAGAGATGCTACAAGGGATTTGCTTTACGAAAGAGTTTCAAATAAGTGTTGTTTGTTTATTTTTCTTGTATGAACTTTCTTTTATATATGAAATTTGTGTTTTGTTGTATCCTCTTCATAAAATTTGAGTAGTTTTCTTTATCTTTCTTTCAACTCTGAGATATGGTGAAATGAAAAAATATTTGGATGTGCCAATGTTAAATTTTAAATTAAATTGTGATGGTTTTTCAACTCTGCTCTTAATTTACTTTTCGATATGACCAATTGAATTGTTAATATATATTGTGAAATATATGATCCGGGAAATGTAGTATGAGTTCTACAATAGAGTGAAAATCACATTTAAATCCATGAAGGAGTGTTTCGTTCATGGAATTAAATGCAAATAAATAGGGAAATATACTTTGTTGGGTGTAGAATTGGAGATAATTTTAGAGTGACAGACTAAAAATCGGCAATTCGATCTTAGTGTTTAAAAACTAAAGCGAGAGTTAGCCTTCAGGAGAAGGAAAGTGGGAGTCAATATCCTTCTAGCTTAGCCACAGATTTAGCGACTAAACCTAAGATCAGCCAAAGATTTTCTATAACACTGAATCAGAGTAGATAATTAAAATTACTATTATTTGGTACAATACAAATTTAAACAATTTTTCTCATCTCATTTCACCAAAAAGCTCATTGTAGTGGGAAAAATATTTTTTCATATAAAAAAATTTCATCACATAAACATATTTTAGTAGTTACTACTTGCAAACTCTGTATTTAAGTTTTGCTAGTAGTTGATAATTTATTTTTGTTGGCATCTTACACATTCACAATTAGTGACAATAATTTCATTTGATTTCTGTGAATTTCCTAGTTAATTTATCATTTTAAATTTAAACCTTCCCCATGGGATCGATATTTGAGACTTAAACAGAAAGTCTCACATTACTTGATAACAATACGTATACCTGCGTAAAATCCAAATCTTAAGTGCTTAACGTTATTATTACTAAAATATCACATCAAGATTTTGGCATCATTGTAAAGCATAAACTTTATAAATTTTACACATCTATATTCAACCGGGATGAAGCACCTCATCCAGGGGTCGACAATCCATAGCCATACCTAAGTGGCCAACTGGTTAACTCAAGACGACCAAACAAAGATTCAGACGACTGAAAGATAGTTAAAGTCGATTGACTACCCCAACTTAACATAGCAGACCAAATAGACAATATTGACCCAAGGACTTCCGATTTAAACCGATCGAATTATAGGGGTGGTTGAGCCATAGACTAATTTATTTTATATCTGAAATATCTTGTAACGCCTCCATAAACATTAGCGGCAAGCTATAATTGTACATTTGATACCCCATTTTTTTATAAATAGATGATCATTTTTAAGGTAAAGAGCTCTTTGGTTTGATGTAAAATAGTTGTATACTGAAAATAATTAGAAGAATTTTGACTTTTTCTTGTTTGGTTATTATTAAACTAAAAGTAAAATGAAAAAACGGTAAAATTTATATTTTCTCAAATAGTTAAAAAATCATGCATTGAAAATACTATGAAAATCGGACGCAAAACCAAAATTCCACGCTACACTTCCCCTTTGGTTCATGCGAAAGACCTCATTTATTTCATTTGCGATATTCCCTCCCAATATTGTCTCGTGAGGAAAAAATATTAGCCCAGGCTATATTCGGATAAGGAACACGATGCACGAGATTTTTTTCTTTCTTTTTTCCTACAATAGGTCTCACATGATCCGTGCATGGCGTCTGTCCGAACATCTGACATGATCTGTGCATTGCGTCTGTTATCTCAATATTTTTTCCTAGAGTGCTTTCTGAGCCTTCTCTGCTTCCCCTCCCTCCCGTCGCTGCAGCCGGTGTCCAGATCTGCATTTACTAGTTGTGCTTTTTTAATTTTTTGTTCATAGAAATAAGAACTTCGGGGAACCTCAGAAGCAAAGGATCGAGTCCGAGCCGGGGCGTTGTTGGGAGGTGAAAGTTCTTGCAGCCTGTGATGCGATGGGACGACCATTTTCTACTTCTTCTTCTTCTTCTACTTTCTGTCGTCGATTAGTTGGTCTAGAAGCTTGGCGGAGACACGCCGTTGTTAGGGGCGAGTGATTATTGCGTGCGGAGAGCGCACACAGAGCTGTGTGCGCTCTTGATACACGACTTTGATTGGACAGCTCTCTCTACTACATCTTCCAAGTATCCCGTTGATGCCTCCGCAGACATGGGAGAATATTATGTACTCTATAATAATAAGAAAAACAAGTAATTTAGTTCAACAATTTGTTAATTAGATAAGACGGGACGAGTTCTTTTAGCCATCTTCATCATCTTTTTGGACCAAAAGATTGAAAGTATTTTCTAAATGATTTCTATTTGTTGTAAACTTGAAAAGCCCTTTCTTTGCGCCGCATATCAATATAACATTTTGAATTTACTCATCTGGATAAAATATTTTTAGCTTCCTATTGTTGAACCAAGTGTGTCAGCTTTAAACCAAAAAATGAGTTATTTTCCTTACCTCAAAAGAAAAATAAATGGCTTTTTTTCGTGTTTCTATAGAAGTGAAATGTTATAAAGATAGTTGATAACTCTTCGGGGAAATTACAATATCTTTATATTTATCTAAGGTTTGAATACTTTTTTATATAAACTTATTTAGGATATGTTTGGGACAGTTATTGATTATTTATAATCTGATAAGCAGATTATTATGATAACCTGATAATATGAAGATTATAAGTTGACTTACTATTTGTGACAGCTTATTAAGAACATCTTACTGAGAGTTGTTATTGGATAAATGATCATTCTGTCTCTGTTTGGTTAAGTTGTTTCATAAGACCCTGTTTAGGTGCGTATTTTGACTTGATTCATCCAATCAAAGCAAACTTATATGCAGATTACTAAATTCAAAGACAAAATTCTTGCATTTATTGATCATTTGAAATCTTTCAAACAATTGTATCATTTAAAATTGACCAATGGACTTGGGAAACCTTACAATAGTTAGTAGAAGAAGGCTCCCATCTCATTGCCTGTTGTCAATTTATGGGCCTTATAATATGAATGCCATTACTAAAAAATTATACAACAAACAATATACAAGACATAAAAGAGAATTACTACTATGTAAATTAGCTTGTCTCCCCATATGTTTTTATATAGATAAAAAGTATAGGCTCAGATGGTTCTCCAATAAAACTCTCTAATTCATTTTATATCACCACTAGAATTTCTTATAAAGCAGAAAATAATTAATGTCAAGCAGACTTCGATCCTCATTTGGAGCTGGGAGGGAGAGGAGGTGACAAAGAGGAAAGGGGGGTTTGGTGGAGATGAAGAGAGAAGCGAAAGGTATGCTGCCGGAAGAGCTGGGGGATGCGGCGAGAGGACGATCTAAAGACAGAGTTGAGTTTTGCCGGAGGAAGCTTCACACGACGATCTCGGTGAGGAAGCCGAAGGAGATGCCGAAGCGGAATCGCATGTCCCCCCTACGCCTCTGCGGTATAGGGGAATCACATCTCCGCTGGAGCCGGCTTGAGAGAAAAATCGAGGGGTTGGAGAGAAATCGATCTCCTCTTACCTGGATGGCTTCGATCTCGCGAGAGAAGGGTGAGAGATCGGAGAGGAAAAGGGAAGCGCACGGCGGGTATGAGATTGATCGAGGGGTTGGAGGTAATACACTCTAACGTAACGCAGAAAGTAGGGGTCGAAAGTCATTCGCAAATAATGAAGGAATGACATGAAATGACGTTCAACGATATGAAATTGCTAAGAGATATGTGCGAAACAAACATAAGGGAGGCGTTTTCAAAACTCCCACCGCACCAATAAGCTGCCCCAAACGAGGCCTTAAACATGTATTTGCATGTATTATAGAAATGGATGAACGAATAGAAGGCAATAAAGAAGAGCTGTTTGATTTCGATAGCTTGCCAGATTATAATAGACATTATCATTCAATTATTCATGCACTTGTTACTACCATAGCGAGTAGTATGTACTTATTATTAGCTGAGATAAGAAGTTAAAGAAGAAATTATAATCCTGACAGAGATATCCAACGTCAAATATATCTCTTTAGATTATATCTTGGTTCTGGTTCTGATTGTGTACATATGGCGCGAATGAGAAAAGAATATTTTTTCAAGTTGTGCAATTTACTCTGAACAAGAAGACTGCTTATCAATATAATTTATGTGCACATAGAATAACAAGTTGTTATGTTTACATACACTTGGTCACAATGTTCGTAATCGAGCATACAATTCAACTGTAAAAAATCAGAAGAAATTGTTAGTTAGTACTTCAACAATGTCTTATATGTCATGGAGAAATGCGAGATGAAATGATTAAATTCCCATTCCTCCAAACTCCTTATAAAATACAAGCACANGACAGGGTCAACGGGTGATCAAGAATGCCTGTGGCCTAGATCAATGACCATCATTGCACTTAGATGGGGTGTTGGTCTACCATCTGCCTAAATGGTAGAGTGGATGTCATAATTTGTGGTAGGGGGGTTCGCGTTCGCGCGGCCCCTGTCAATTCAAATAAAATTTTTTAATTTGTTATTATTAAATGCAAGTATTTTTAAAATTATAGTAATTTAGTTAAAATTTGACTAAATTACTATAAATTTTATTTTGGTGGTTAAAGTTATCAATGAAATATATCCAGTTACTTGATAATAATGTATTTAGCATATAATAAGTTAATATTTTGTATGATATTGAAGTTTAGAGTATTATAATAAATAAATTGAAAATTTAAATGTCTTATATGTAGATACATAGCAATTGTGAGAAATATCTACGGAGTTGTGTTTTGTGATGTCTCATTTAGGTTTTGTTTGGCGTAGCTGAAGCTGTTCTGCCCAAAAAAGCTGTTGTCGAGAAGCTGATGCGGTAAAACTGACTCTCTGTTTGTTGCAGCTGTGTGAAAATAACTGTGAGACAAGTGTTTCTAGAAGAATGACAATTCTGCCCCGGTTTACTAAAACTGTTTAAAACAAAATTATGACAACCACATATTTGATACTTCGAAAGCAAAAATTAATTTCAAAACAGAATAAAAGTTCAGATACACAACTCACTTAACAGTGAACAACGAAAGTGCTAAAGATTTTTGTATGGAATATTTACACATANTTTTTTTTTTTTTTTTTTTTTTTCCTACAATAGGTCTCGCATGATCCGTGCATGACGTCTGTCCGAACATCTCACATGATCTGTTCATCACGTCTGTTATCTCAATATTTTTCCTAGAGTGCTTTCTAAGCCTTCTCTGCTTCCCCTCCCTCCCGTCGCTGCGGCCGGTGTCCAGATCTGCATTTACTAGTTTTTTTGGGGAACCTCAGAAGCAGAGGATCGAGTCCAAGCCGGGGCGTTGTTGGGAGGAGAAAGTTATTGGGGCGTGTGTTGCGACGGGACGACCATTTTCTACTTTTTCTTTTTCGTACTTCCTGTCGTCGATTAGTTGGTCTAGAAGCGTGGCGGAGACGACGCCATTGTTAGGGGCGAGCGATTATTGCATGTGGAGAGCGCACACAGCGATGCACGATTGTGATCAGAGAGCGCTCTCCGCATGCAATAATTAGACTCTTAGGAGCACTCGTCTACTACATCTTCCAAGTAGCCCGTTCAAGCCTCCACACACATGGGATAATATTATGTACTCTATAATAATAAGAAGCAGAGGATCGAGTCCAAGCCGGGGAGTTGTTGGGAGGAGAAAGTTCTTGCGGCGTGTGTTGCGACGGGACGACCATTTTCTACTACTTCTTCTTCGTACTTCCTGTCGTCGATTAGTTGGTCTAGAAGTCTGGCGGAGACGACGCTATTGTTAGGGGCGAGCGATTATTGCATATGGAGAGCGTACACAGAGCTGTGTGCGCTCTCGATGCACGACTGTGATCAGAGAGCGCTTTCCGCATGCAATAATTAGACTCTTAGGGGCACTCGTCTACTACATCTTCCAAGTAGCCCGTTCAAGCCTCCGCACACATGGGAGAATATTATGTACTCTATAATAATAAGAAAAACAAGTAATTTAGTTCAACAATTTGTTAATTAGATTAGACGGGACGAGTTCTTTTAGCCATCTTCATCATCTTTTTGGACCAAAAGATTGAAAATATTTTCTAAATGATTTCTATTTGTTGTAAACTTGAAAAGCCCTTTCTTTGCGCCGCATATCAATATAACATTTTGAATTTACTCATCTGGATAAAATATTTTTAGCTTCCTATTGTTAAACCAAGTGTGTCAGCTTTAAACCAAAAAAATGAGTTATTTTCCTTACCTTAAAAGAAAAATAAATGGCTTTTTTTCGTGTTTCTATAGAAGTGAAATGTTATAAAAATAGTTGATAAGTATTGGGTGGGGGAAATTACAATATCTTTATATTTATCTAAGCTTTGAAATACTTTTTTATATAAACTTATTTAGGCTCTGTTTGAGGCAGCTGTTGATTATTTATAATCTGATAAGCAGATTATTATGATAACCTGATAATATGCAGATTATAAGTTGGCAAACTGTTTGTGACAGCTTATTCAGAACAGCTTACTGGGAGTTGTTGTTGGATAAATGATCATTCTGCCTCTGTTTGGTTAAGCTGTTTCATAAGACCCTGTTTAGGTGCGCATTTTGACTTGATTCATCCAATCAAAGCAAACTTATATGCATATTACTAAATTCAAAGGCAAGATTCTAGCATTAATTGATCATTTGAAATCTTTCAAACAATTGTATCATTGAAAATTGACCAATGGACTTGGGAAACCTTACAATAGGTAGTAGAAGAGGACTCCAATCTCATTGCCTGTTGTCAATTTATGACCCTTATAATATGAATGCCATAGCTAAAAAATTATACAGCAAACAATATACAATACATAAAAGAGAATTACTACTATGTAAATTAGCTTGTCTCCTCATATGTTTTTATATAGGAAAAAAGTATAGGCTCAGATGGTTCTCCAATAAAACTCTCTAATCCATTTCATATCACCCCTAGAATTTCTTATAAAGCAGAAAATAATTAATGTCAAGCAGACTTCGATCCTCATTTGGAGCCGGGAGGGAGAGGAGGTGACGGAGAGGAAAGGGGGGTTCGGTGGAGATGAAGAGAGAAGCGGAAGGTATGCTGCCTGAAGAGCTGGTGGATGCGGCGAGAGGACGATCTGAAGACAGAGTTGAGTTTTGCCGGAGGAAGCTTCACCGACGATCTCGGTGAGGAAGTTCACCAAAGTGCAACACAAAAGCTAAAAGAGAACCTTGGAATTGAAGTTACAGAGGAACAATGTAAGAACTAAATTAGACAGAAAAGAACTTTATGGATTCGTATTTCAGAACTAAAGAAAAAAATTGAAATGTCTTTGGATGAAAATAAAAAATATATATATTTTAATAGGGCGCGATGAAACAACATTTGTAAAACTAGAGCTATAAATATACATGTATTTATGCTTTCATGTACCACTAAACTTATTTAAGATTATAAAAGTTAGATGTAGAATTACAATTTTTTATATCCAAATTTATAGTGCTTTTAATTATTTTTTAAACTTCTAATGTTAAATGTTTACATTACATAATTGCAGGGATTGTGTGAAATTTTTGGTGCCCGTTTTTAAGAAAGTGTTTGCCAATTATTTTCTTTTCTTTTTTTGACTTCACAGATTTGTTACATGACATAGACGAGCCGTAATTTTGCAATTTGCTCCCATAACAATGTTAAAGAGGGAGCAACAATACTTACTATAATTTTCTCAATGAAAAATATCGACGAGATCACAAATCTAACACATAATGTTGTAGTTCCAATAATTCTTAATGTTCATTTATGTATTATAGCGACTCGAACTCAATAATCCTAAATGTTTAATTTGAAAGATTATTTATCAAATATGTGTCAAAATTCGTGCTTGATGATAAAAATTAATTGATAGCACGCCAACGTGATAATTCACATGCATTTTATAACAATTTTTTAAATAAGTATAGGAATTAATTTATTTGTTTTTACTTTAAAGAGTATTTTGAATACACTATTTTTTCTTTTACTTTACATGCGTATAACCGAACTGAAAAAAATAATTTCCATGTGTTTACAACATAGACAACCAAACAACCTACAATTAAATAAGACACTGCAATTATAATACAAATTATTCTCATTTACTCGGCATTTTTTTACAGACAAACAAACAATTCTCAAGAGAGCCAGTTTATTACTGTGCACTCTCTTATTCTTTCTCACTTTTCTCTTTAGTTTGCGTTTTATTTCTTCGGTGTGATTCACAACATAGAACTGGATTCAACACCCATATTATTAAATTTATTTATATTCTCAGTGATTTAGTCTTAGCAATCACAAAATCTTAGGTTTAAAGTTTATTTATTTTTAGTAGATATTGTATTGGTAAATTTGATGACATGTATGCAATTCTACATTGGTTGGAATGCAAACTCAAATTATTTTCGTTTTGCAATTTTTCCATTTAAGGGAAAGAGGGTAATAGCCATAATATTTAAACTTCAATCATATATTCAAAATTAATCATGAATAAAATTTATTAAACTACAATTATTTAGCTCTCGATCAAGAACATCAAATAACTTTCATCAGAAATTTAAGTAAATTAACTTTATAAATAGTTAATTTTCAATCAGGAAAAATGAATGGGTAATGATTTACTAAAAATACATCACTAATTCTTTTTAGTACCTTTCTAGATTCAGAAAGCAAAGGATAGATACACCGCCTAACTATAGGAACATAACGTGAGAAATTTGCAGCCACATAAATCACCCGTAGCAGGAGATGTTTAGCGCTGCAATTTAGTCCCACATCTTCTAATTCACTGAATCAGATCCCACCTTCTCATATTTAAAAGGAAATCCAAAGCCTTTGTTCCATACTTACCTGGACAGGGTCAACGGGTGATCAAGAATGCCTGTGGCCTAGATCAATGACCATCATTGCACTTAGATGGGGTGTTGGTCTACCATCTGCCTAAATGGTAGAGTGGATGTCATAATTTGTGGTAGGGGGGTTCGCGTTCGCGCGGCCCCTGTCAATTCTAATAAAATTTTTTAATTTATTATTATTGAGTATAGTTATTTTTAAAATTATAGTAATTTAGTTAAAATTTGACTAAATTACTACAAATGTTATTTTGGTGTTAAACTTATCAACGAAACAAACCCAATTTCTTGATAAGAATATATTTAGCATTATAAGTTAATATTTTGTATGATATTGAAATTTTGAGTATTATAATTAAAAAATTGAAAATTTAAATGTCTTATATGTATATACATAGCAATTGTGAGAAATATCTTCTGAGTTGTGTTTTGTGATGTCTCATTTAGGTTTTGTTTGACGTAGCTGCAGCTGTGCTGTTCAAGAAAGCTGTTCTCGAGAAGCTGATGCAGCAAAATTGACTGACTGTTTGTTGCAGCTGTGTGAAAATAACTATGAGACAAATGTTTCTAGAAGAATGACAATTCTGCCCACGTTTACTAAAACTGTTTAAAACAAAATTATGACAACCAAATATTTGATACTTCAAAAGCAAAAATTCATTTCAAAACAGAATAAAAGTTCAGATACACAACTCACTTAACAGTGAGCAATGAAAGTGCTAAAAACTTTTGTTTGAAATATTTACACATATGCCACATATTCTTATGTATTTACATATAATCTTTCANCACCATAGGCATTACAAGCACTGAAGATGCATCAATTGATTCTTCACTTAGACCAACTAATAAAGAGCATGTAGCCTGCAAGAGGATAAAAGCTGTGGAAACTGAAAAAAATTGATCTTGGTAAATAATTATGGTTCCATTTCTAAAGAAAACACACCTTTTCTTTTGCAAAGAAAGTCCTTGCATTCTCCAAAATTGCAAGTGTGGATGATTTAAATAAACTTATTTCAGTCTCCTCTGTTAATGTGGATGAACTGCCGCTGAGCCAAAAAGCATTTGTGTTACTAAAGGAAGACCATTTTAGACAAAAAATTTTGGCAAAAAAGGAAAAAAAAAAAAGAACATTTTGATTTGTGTCTGCAACATCTAATATTTAGTAAAACAAACATAAGAAGAAGAAGAGCAATCACCAGTTTACATCAAGTGCAATACTTTGAGAAGATGAAGAAATTAAAGAATAAGAATCTTTCATTTCGTCACCTTGAAGAACTAGTGAGAATTAAGCAGAATAAAAGCATAGAAATAAGATTGAAAAAACCTCGATTGCCACCTTTAACAGACACCAACAAGGTAATGCCTATGAATACAACAAAAGCAGCGAGTATGCGAACAAGCTATGAAAATGATAATTGCTGCTCATGGGCAGCCTAGGCATGTTAGATTTGGAAAATAACAAACTAACCAGTCAAAATGACTCCAGGAAAAGCTAGTTCACAAAAGATAAGAAAGATGTCTTAAAAACATAAATTGTGAAATTCCCACTAAATGAACCACTTACAATGACTTCGCAAATAAAACTGGGCAGGATCCGATTGCACCGGACATAATGACATAGGAAAAGGGCAATATCATGCTCCAATATAGGTTAAAATCATTCCCATACACTGAGAGACAGGCTGCTCCTTTCCTATAAGTTTCATAAATCATTCTTAGTTAGAATTAAGACCAGATAAAAACCAAACAAAACCTCAATACAACAAACAAACAACACATCACCTGTACATATAGTGATTTATTATTACCACCACAATCAGTATCCGACAAAAAAGAAGAAAAACAAGATTGCTATACTTCTATGCAAGTTGCCCTGGAGTGTAAACTGGCAAAAATTAAAGCCATCAGGCAATCTGTTGATAAGTTTATCATTAATAATAGAAATTACGTGCAAAATACCTGAATTGTGTATCACTAAAATTATTTTCAGCTTACAAGAAATAGCATTCAATCACTATTTAAAAAAAACCTAAAAGGAGAAGGCTCGGGAAGAGTAGAGGCAATCGGGTTGAGCTTAACAGGAATGTTTTCGGACTTGTGAGAGGTTCACGAGTTCTGATGAACTCTTTCTAATAGGTACGCATTCGACAGGGGCGAAGCCAGGATTAATCGTGGGCTTCGGTTGTCTGCGGTAAAAGAAGAGAGGATATATGCTGCGGCTATCACAAGTAGAAATGGGTGATTAATCGCGCGGCTGCGGCCTAAGAGGCGCCACAAAGAGGAAGACGAGCGAGAATGCTTCGGCCAGGAGTAGACCTTCTCTCAAGGAGCATTGAGGAGTCGATCTTCTCTTACGCATTTTCACCCGGAATCAAAGCCACTGTGAGAAAAGTTGAAAACAATCGAAAAAGAGGGCTACGATTACCTGGTTGTCGAGGAAGAAGATGGCGCAGGGCTTCGGTAGAAGACTCAGGAACACCAGGCGGTTTGAGAGCGTTCGCGATGCAAAAGAGCGGGGCAATAGGTAATATTAGCGGGGAACGTGGGGCAGCGAAGTCGATCCCGCAGCCCGCATTCTGCCGACTTCAGACGTGTGCGGCTGCGAAGTTGACATCCAAAACGATTTGGAGCCGCGCCGCGGGAAAAAAGCGGCCGTTAGGCTTCGATCTGCCGCGAAGTGACGAGGGATTTCCAGAGATATTTCTGCTTTCTGCCTTCGCCGAACGAGAGGCGGAATCGAGGGCACCGAGGTAAAATGTGATAGGATAGAAAGCGGGGCCCGGGGAGGGAAGCGGGGCCGTTTCCTTTAGATTCTCGGCCGCCGGCAGCCTCCCGTGGCACCGCGAGGATAAAACTGCGCCAAACGGATCCGATTCATAAAGCTGTACATAAACCAATTCACTTGACCAAAAACTAGAATTCAACTTGATTAATTTATTTCAATTAATACTCAATTTAAATAATTTTTAATATTTCTTAAAGATTAGGAGCTTGAATAAACCAAATTTGAGCGCACTCTAATAAATTTATTAATGTTCAAGAACAAATTGATTTGTCAACAAAATGCTCTATATATATAAATTATTTTTATACTTTTGCTTAACCAAACATAGTTAATAAGATATTTAATAGAAATATAATAATTAAATATCAATGTGCTAATTAATTTAATTCAATTATTTTGTTCAACGGACTAGTCAATTGGTACTTTTTTATGTTATTTGATTGAAAAGAAAATACTTACAACTTATATATTATTTTATTGATATAAACTAGTTAGATTTTAATTAGAAGTCTATTTGATTGCTTATATATTTAGATACACAAAATTATTTGGTAAAAAATTTACATATAAATTCAAATATTCATTCAAAATTTTAACTTGTTTATTAGTTTTATATGAATAATGAAATACAAATTATTTTTTTTAAATTAAAAAATTAAATATGCTTTTGAAATTTTGAGCTTTTTAGTTAAAAACAAACATATCAAGTATAAATTAAGTATGAATTTTAAAATGTTTAAATAAGTCAAGCATAAAAATATATGTGAAAGTTCAACTCAAGCTCGAACTGAACATAAATAACTTTTAATTATATGCAGACAAGTCCAAACTATAACAAACTCAAGTCGACTCAGCTCAATTACAACCCTTAGGATTCACCATGGATTTTTCGTTCTTCTTAACATTCTTAATCATATCTATTAAATAGCTATAAATCAAATCCATGTAATTGTTCTTTTTCACATGGATATGATACACTTTGAATGTTCTTTTTCAGATAATATGATTCACATTGAATAGTTATGAATTGTTATGGTCATATTCATGTGAATGTTATTTTTCACATGGATAAGATACACATTGAATGTACTTTTTCACCGGGATACCATACACCATGGATTTATCATGCTTCTTCACATAGTTCTTGATCATGTCCATTAAATAGCTATGAATGATATAGCATATGAAATTTTGTTTTCACATGGATATGATTTACATCGAGTGTTCTTTTTCAAATGGATATGATTCAACAGGGATTGTCCATGCTTCTTTACATTGTTCTTGACCACATCCATTAAATAGATATGAATCATATCCCTGTGAATGTTTGTTTTCTTAATGATATGATTCATAAGCTTCTTCACATTTTTACATGTTTTTTTTTTTCAACAGATTTAACATGGCTTGAATATAAATTAATTTTTCTTCACATCAACCTTAGTTTTGTAAATGATTCGACAACTTTAGATGCTCAAATATGTAATTTAAAGAAGAGTTTGATTAAATTTGGCTTAAGCAATTTAACAACAATTAATTTAATAAAGTTAAAATTGATCCAATGATTTCCCTAAATAAGTAAACTTTGTAGCAATTTTGAAACTAGTATGATTAGCATTAGTTTTATATGAACATAATAAATTAAATTGATTCGATGTGTTCCTAAGGGATGTTTTGGGATAATGTTTAATTTTTAATCCTTCATTTTCTATTATTTATTTTTTTATATTTTTATTTGAATTAAACATATTTGGTATGTTATAACATAATTAGTTATTATTAATAAAATTTAACAATAATTTTTTGTTGTCTCGGGTATTTTTAAAGATAAGCTAATATACTATTAAAAACAAAAAAAAGTAAAAATAAACTAAATATGTTTTTAAAATAAAAACAAAAATAAGAGCGATTCCAAACAAGTACTAACCTTCAATCTTTTCTAGATACACATCCACCATCATTTTGAGATTACTTCGAAGCCGTTTGGGATCACTTTTATTTCTTATTTTTGTTTTATTTTATCTATATATTTATTTAAATATGAATATGTTTGATTGAGCAAATGTTTTTAAGAAATATTCAAAATATGTTTTAGGTGATTTGATTATTTAAAAAAACAAGTATTTATAAAAAAAAAGTTTGTTTTATAAAATAAAAAAAAAGTGTAACAATAAATCCTTAATACGAAAAATACTTTCCGGTGTGCCTCTTAGGATTTTGAGATTATTGAAGGTTTAGACTATTTCTAAATCTTCTGTTTGTTATAATGGAAAAACGTTTCATAAATGATTTAAACTGTATCATTATGATATTATTTGAGATTAGCTCTTATTTTGTGTATCATTAGATTTAAAATGACAATAAATTTTTTATTTTGTCTCTTGAGTGAATTGCAGATTTACATGAAATCAAATCCACACAATCATTTGTAGATATGATTTAATGTATTACAGTTTAGAAGTCATAAATAAATTCTATTGAGTAACATAATTCTACTTATATTATAGGCACATTCAAGCTAACACTAAAAGAGGCATTTTAAATGAAAACTCTTTCTAAATTTGGCCTTAAGGATTGGGAGATTTCTCCATAAATATGGTTAAGAGAATCGTTAATGAAGGAATATTTTATACTGTAGATTTTACCGATTTTGATACTTATGTGATCGCATAAAATATAATAACAAACTAACTTGTCAAAGAAAGGTACAATGAGAAGTACAAACATATTACATATTAGACAAATAAATACTTGTATGGATTGTCCGCTTCAGATACATAGCCTTATCTGTTTCTTCTATAAAATTGGTATGGCTATACTGCATATTAAGTTGCCATCCATATGATCCAGATGCGCATTAACTTCCATCACTTTTGCCTCAATTGAAGCCACGTCAGCCTCAATTTTAGTGATTTTCTCCGCTATCCCTTCGATACTGACGGCGAGGAAACCGTTATATAACTCTTGCGCACACTGAATAATAAACTTCTTTCTCATTACTTCCTCCTTTTTCTTCAAATCACTCTCCCAAGATAAAATTTTTCTAAAACACTCTCTTTTTCACTTAGATTTTAGGTTTAATTGGAAGTGTGGTGAGATTTCTTCTCATACCCTTCTATTTATAGGCTCCAAATTCTTCCTATAACTTCTAGGTACGTCTTAGAACCATCTCCCACGTCAAAGCTAACCAATCCTTGGTTAAACTTCTAGACAAATAATTTAACACTTGTTTTTTAATTGCCACGCTTAAGCATCGGATATTGGCGCTTAAGCGTTAGTGCCCAATTTAGCACAGGTGAACTTAACATCCAAACACTCGTTCTAACATGTCTAAGTCATCTATTAATGTCTTAGAATAATCACAAACTTAATATATAATAAAAAATACTACCAGAATTTTCTAATTTACACACAACAACATAATAATAAAAACAAACACACAGATAATTAAGGCTTGCCTCCCACAAAACACTTGGTTTCATATCGTCAGCTCGACGTAACCAGTGCTTATTCTGGTTAAACCAACATCAGAAAATCATTTAATTTATGCTGGTCACTTAAAAAGTAGGATTTTAGTCTGTGACCATTCACTTTGAATATTTTGTCAGTTTTAGGATCTTTCATATCTACAGCTCCATAAGGATAAACTTTCATCACAACAAATGGGCACATCTAACTGGACTTGTTTTCCTGGAAATAATCTTAACCTTGCATTGTAAAGCTGAAAATTTTTAGATACACATCTTCATCTTTTTGGAAATAATTTGAAAACGTGTTGCTCTAGCTGAAAATTTTTAGTATGAATTCTTCGTTCATGCCACATCTTCATCTTTTCTTTGTAAATCTTAGCACTTTTATAAGATTGATTCCTTGTCTCTTCAAGCTCATTTAATTGCAATAACCTTTTGTAACCAGTATATTTTAAATTGTAATTAAATTCTTTATTAGCCCAATATGCATTATGCTCAAGTTCAACTCGTAAGTGATATGCTTTCCCAAATATTAGCCTGTATGGGGACATTCTTATAAGAGTTCTATATGTCCCACAAAGCATAGTCAAGTTCAGCTGACCAATCCAATTTGGTTGGATTTACAGATTTTTATAATATTCTTTTAATTTCATGATTGAATAATTCAACCAAACCACTTATTTAAGGATGATAAGTAGTAGCAATTCTATGATTTATATGATATTTCTTTAATAATTTCTCCATTATTACATTCCTTAAATGACTTCCCTCACCAGTTATGATTACTCTTGGCATCTTAAATCTACAAAATATGTTCGTTCTTAAAAACTTTGCAACATTTTGAGCATCATATCGAGGTAAAGCAACAACTTCTACCCATTTGGATATATAATCTACCGCTAACAGTATATATAAATTTTCAAAAGATTGTATAATTGGTCTCTTGAAATCTAATCCCCAAACATCAAATATCTCAACTTCTAACACATAATTGAGGAGCATCTCATTCCTCCTAGAAATATTGCCTGCTCGTTGACATCGATAACAAGTTATGATATAAGCATTAACATATCTAATGATTGTAGGCCAATAAAGCTAGATTATAAAATTTTGTAAGTTGTTTTATTAAAACCAAAATGTCCCCCAAAATCAGAATTATGACTTTTTTGGATAATTTCATAAGTTTCTTCTAAAGGCACTCATCTTTGAATAAATAGACCCCAAAAGTAAGTCTTAGCTTCACATAAAAATTTTCTCTTCTGTTGGTATGTCATTCCATAGGGTATAATATCAATAACAATGAAATTCACAATGTCGAACTACCATGGAACACACAACTTATTAACTTTGAACAATTCTTCATCTGAAAAATGTTTATTAATCTCCTTTTCAAAACTGAGTGGTTTCTGTAATTCAAGTCTAGGCAAATGATAGTCAATTTGATTCTTAAATCCCTTCCTATCTACTATTTCAAATTCAAATTCTTGCAAAAGAAGAATCCATCTTATCAGTCTTTGTTTTGCATCATTCTTTTCCATTGAATACTTAATAGCAGAATGATTTGTATACACTATAAATTTAGTTCCACTTACATATGATCTAAATTTATCAAAAGCATATACTACTACTAGTAACTGTTTCTCAATTGTGGTATAATTAATTTGAACTTGATTAAGAGTTATACTAGCATAGTATATAAATTTGAAAATCTTATCATGCTTTTGTCCTAAAACAACTCCAATAACATAATCACTAGCATCACACATTAATTCAAAAGGTTTCTCCCAATCTGGTGAAATAATCATTGGTGCAGTGACTATTTTTTCTTTTAATTATTCGAAAGCTTTTAGACACTCTTTATTAAAATTAAAAATCACATCTTTTTTTAAGTAAATGACATAGAGGTTTAGCAATTTTTGAAATGACTTTAATATATTGCCTATAGAATCCAGCATTTTCTAAAAAACTCCTAATTTTCTTCACACTTTGTTGGGTGAGGTAAATTAGCGATCACTTGAATTTTTGCAGGGACTATTTCCATACCTGTTTCTAAAATTTGATGTAAAAAAACTATTCCTCCTACCATATGTTGACATTTTTTCCAATTAAGGACTAAATTTGTTTCTTTACGACACTTAAGAACTTTTGATAAATGTTCTAAATATGATTCAAATGAAGTTAAAAACTAAAAAATCAACCATAAAAACTTCAATCTCTTTCTCAATTAAATCACAAAAAAGAACCATCATGCATCTTTGAAATGTAGTAGGTGCATTACATAAACCAAATGACATTCTTCTAAAAGCAAATGTATTATAAGGACTGGTAAAAGTTGTTTTCTCTTAATCCTTAGGAGATATTTGTATTTGGTGATAACCAGTATATCTATCCAGAAAAAAAAATATTTATTCCCAGCTAGTCTATCCCGCATTTATTGAATTTGGTGATAACCAGTATATCCATTTAGAAAATAAAAGTATTTATGCCCATCTAGTCAATCCAGCATTTGATCTAGAATAGTGGAAAATGATCTTTCCTAGTGGCAAGATTTAATTTTCTATAATCAATGCATATTCACCATCTAGTGACTTGTCTTGTTGGCATTAACTCACTATGTTCATTTAAAGTCACAGTTACTCCTTCTTTCTTAGGAACACAGTGAATTAGACTAACTCATGCATTATCTGAAATAGGGTAGATAATTCCAGCATCTAACCACTTTAGAATTTCTTTCTTAACAAATTCTTTCATAATAGGATTCAATCTCCTTTGAGGATTAGCCCTGGGTTTACAGTTCTCTTCCATATGAATTCTATGGATACAAATTGAAGGACTGATTCCTTTTATATCAGCCATTGTCCATCTAAAGGCATTCTTATAACTCTTTAAAATTTTCATCAAACTCTCTTCTTTTTCTGAGTTAATTTTGAGGAAATTATAATAGGTAATGTTGAGAAATCAACTAAAAAGGCATACTTCAAAAGTTTAGGAAACAACTTCAACTCAAGCTCAAGAGGCTTTTCAATTAATGGACAAAAAGATGTATATTTTTCTGTCGTGTCTAAAACTTCACAACTTTCTTGAAGATAATTTGAATTTTCCTTATATAAATCTTCATATTGTTCTAATTCCTCTTCTTGCTCGTGTTTTGACTCTTTTAATTCAGATTCTCTTCATGCGCTATTTTGAAATGACATTCAGTTAAGTATCATATAACATCCATTCTATAGCATTCGTCATCTTTACCATTTGCAGGATATTTCATTAATTTGGAAATAATAAATGTAAATGTTTAATCATTGACGCACATAGTTAATTCTCCTTTCTGCACATCTATCATTGCTCTTCCAGTGGCTAGGAAAGGTCTCCCCAAAATGATAGGTATCTCACTATCTTCCTCCATATCTAGCATAATGAAATCAACAGGAAAGTTAAATTGATCCACTTTCACTAGGACATCTTTTATAACTTTCTTAGGATATTTTTATTGAATGATCTGTGATACACATAAAAAATATGCATTTTAGACCCAAATTTTATATTTATTTTTGGTGATATTGCACATTAATGGAAGGTATTTTGATGTTTTCTTGCAGGTTGTTGATTTTTAGGACATAAAGAAAAATTGAAGAAAAAAGGATGAAATTTGGAGTCAAAATGATGTTTTTGGAGAAGTACTCAACGCCTACTGCGCCAAGGCAGCACCGACGGCGCATAACAACAAAAAAACTCAAATTTTTACACAGCGCCGATGACACCAAAGGTGGTTCAACCCCCGTTTCTAGAAGGTTCAATTTATTTGGATGATTTTTTATGTGTTTTTGGAGGCACCTCTTGCAGATCCAACCTTGGGCTTTATATGGGCTTGAAATTCATCTGGAAAGTGACACTTTTTGCTCCAAGACATTCCTCCACGCTCCATTTTCGCCATTCTTCATAATACATCTTCATTCCACCACCATATTGGAGTCCATTAGTGATTTTTCTTTTATAGTTTAGAGTTTATGTGGTGAGATTTAGTGTGAAACTTTCTGTAAACAGTGTTGGAGAAGGAGAAAAATGGGAGATATCTTCTTCCTGTATTTCTAAGAAGAGGCTTTTCTAAGAGTGTTAGAGAATGAGAAAAGTGAGAGATTTCTTCTTCCTACATTTCCTAGAAGAGGCTACAAGAGTTTGCTTTGAGAAAGAGTTTTAGATAAGTTTTGTTTGTTTATTAGTGTTGTATGAACTTTCTATTATATATGAAATTTTTGTTTTGTTGTGTCTTTCTCATGAAGTCTGAGTAGTTCACTCTATCTTTCTCTCTACTCTAAGATATGGTGAAATGAAGAGATAATATGATATGCCAATATTAAAATGTAAAATAAATTGTGATGATTTTTCAACTCCAAACTTAATTTATATTTTCATCTGACCAATTGAATTGATAAAATATGTTGTGAAACATATTGTATGAGAAATGGAGTATGAGTTCTATAATAGAGTGAGGATCACATTTGATTTCAAGGAGAAGAAATTCGTTCATTGAATTAAGTGCAAATTAATACAGAAATATTCTTTGTTGAGTGTAGAATTGGAGAATCTTTAGGGTAACAGACTAAAATCCGCAATTCGGTCTCAGTGTTTAAAAAATAAAGCGAGAGTTAGCCTCCACTAGAAGGGAAGTGGGAGCTAGTATCCTTCTAGCCTAGCCACTGATTTATGGACTAAACCTAGGATTAGGCAATGATTTTCTATGCACGGTATTAGGATAGAGCATTATAATTGCTCCTATTTGACACAATACATATTATAAACATTTATCTCATCTTATTTCACCTGAACCTCATTGTAGTGGGAAAGATGCTTTTCACATAAGAAATCTTCATTACATAAACATAGTTAGTAGATTAGTATTTGATACACGAAAAATATATAATATTTTATACCTATTTTTGATGATATTGCACTTTAATGGAAGGTATTTTGATGTTTTCTTGCATGTTGTTGATTTTTATGTCTTAAAATAAAAAGAAAGAAAAAAGGATAAAATTTGGAGTCAAAATGACTTTTTTGAAGAAATGCTCAGAGCCGACAGCGACGACGATGAAGAACAAAATAATGCAGAGATTTTTTACTCAGCGCCGACGACGCCAGAACAACGGTGACAGTGCCAGACCAGCGCTAACGGTGCCAGACCAGTGCCGATGATGCCAAAGTCGGTGCAGACCACATTTCTAGAAGGTTCCATGTATTTGGATGATTTTTTGAAGAGTTTTTGGAGGCACCTCTTGGAGAACCGACCTTAGGCTCTATTTGGCGCTGAATTTCATCAGAAAAAGCTCTCATCTATGTTTTTCACTCCTCTACTTTCATTTTTCGCACCACATCATTTCATTCCACTTCTATATTGAAGTCAATTAGTGATTTTGCATTCATAGTTTAAAGTTTTTGTAGTGAGATTTAGTGTGAAACCTTATGTAAGAGTGTTGGAGAAGGAGAAAAAGTGAGAGATAACTTCTTCCTGCATTTGTAAGGAAATGCTACAAAGGATTTGCTTTGAGAAAGAGTTTTCAGATAAGTATTATTTGTTTATTAGTGTTGTATGAACTTTTTTTTATGTATGAAATTTATATTTTGTTATTTCTTTCTCATGAAGTTTGAGTAATTCCCTCTATCTTTCTTCATATTCTGAGATATGGTGAAATGAAGAGATAATATGAATGTGTCAATATTAAGTTGTAAAATAAATTATGATGATTTTTCAACTCCGAACTTAATTTACTTTTCGATTTGGTTAATTGAATTGTTAAAATGTGTTGTGAAACATATGATCCGGGAAATGGTTTATGAGTTCTACAACAGAGTAATGATCACATTTGATTCCATGAAGGAGACCATCGTTTATTGAATTAAGTGTAAATAAATAGGGAAATATTCTTTGTTGGTGTAGAATTGGAGAACCTTTAGGGTGACAGACTAAAATCTTCAATTCAGTTTTTGGGTTTAAAAACTGAAGCGAGAACTAGCCTTTAGGAGAAGGGAAGTGAGAGTTCTGGAGTGGGAGCAGGTATCCTCCTAGCATAGCCATAGATTTAGGGACTAAACACTGAGATTAGCTAATGATTTTATATGCACTGTATCAGGGTAGAGAATTAAAATTGCTCCTATTTGGCATAATTCATATTATGAACATTTATCTCATCTCATTTTATCATAGCCTCATTGTAGTGAGAATGATGCTTTTTCCCATAAGAATCTCCGTTACGTAAACATAGTTATAGATTAGTATTTCCTATTTTAAATTTTGCATATTTGATTTGATAATAGTTTAGAAATTTAATTTGATTACATCTCAACAATTGAAATTACAGACAGTGATTTCAATTGACGTTCTATGAATTTCCTAGTAAATTTGTCATTTCCAATTTAAGCCTTCCCCATAGGATCGATATTTGGGGCTTAAATAGAAAGTCCATTATTACTTGATAACGATACGTATACTTGCATAGAATTCGAATATTAATTGATTATATTTAATTAAATTTTACACAATCTATCACAATACAAAAAAGTCGGATTAAGTTTTTGGCACCGTTGTCAGGAAATGTAATGGTTGAATTAAATAATTTTGATAAATTAGGAAGTTTAGAGATAATATATATACCATAAACAATTATTATTATTAAAAAAAAAATTTAAAATAAAAAATCCAAAAAGAAATATTTTTATTAGAGTGTTTTACTTTGCTTGCTTTATTTGTTTATGTGAAATATTGGATCTGAAGGTTTAGCACCTTAAGATTCAGAATTAGAACATACTATTAGGAAAATTCAAAAACAACAAAGAGAAATTAAAAATTTACAAGAAATGGCGAATAACTTAGACAATCCAATAAATAAAAATCGACAAAGACCTTTAAAACATTATGCGAATCCGACAGCAGATGAACTTCACTTGACTATTCAAAATCCTGTTGTTTCTGCTAATTAAATTAATCTGAAACTTGCTATTATCCAAATGGTGCAAAATAATCAGTTTGGAGGACACCTACTGAAGATCCTAACTTACATCTTGCTAGTTTTCTTGAAATTTGTGCTACTTTTAAACACTTACATCTTGCTAGTTTTCTTGAAATTTGTGCTACATTTAAATATGAAGGAGTGTCTAATAATGTTGTTAGGCTTAGACTTTTTTCCTTTTTCATTAAAGGATAAAGCGAAGGCTTGGTTAAATTCATTAGCACCTTGATTATTAGAACTTGGGGAGAACTATCACAAAAATTCTTGGCTAAATATTTTCCACCCTAAAAAATTTAGAACTTGGGGAGAACTATCACAAAAATTCTTGGCTAAATATTTTCCACCCTCGAAAACCCCTAAGCTTAGAAATGATATTACATGGAGAACTATCACAAAAATTCTTGGCTAAATATTTTCCACCCTCGAAAATCGCTAAGCTTAGTAATGATATTACATCTTTTTGTCAGTTTGAAGGGGAATCAATATATGAAGACTGACAAAGATTTGAAGATCTTCTTAGGAAATGTCCACATCATGCTTTACCATATTGGTTAATAATTCAAACATTTTACAATGGATTAGTAGGATCACTGAGATCTATTATAAATGTTGTTGCTGATGGTTTATTAATGTCAAAACTGATGAAGCATATTCTTTAATTGAAGAAATGACTACTAATAATTTTCAATGGCCCTCTGAAAGTGTAAATCCTAAGAGAGTAGCTAGTATCTCAAATTGCGGTATTTCTAAAAAGATTGATCAAATGAAAATGAATTATTCTCAAGTACCCCCAGTATTAGAGGAGAATTCACTAGGATAGATTATTGATACTCATTCATCTTATAAACTTTAAACGCTATAAATAATCCAAATAATAATCCCTACTCTAACTATTTTAACCCTGAATGAAAAAATCACCCTAATTTTAGTTGGAATAATTATAATAATTTTATGAATCCATTCGAAAATCTGAACAATCAAGGAAATCCTAATTTTTGACCTTATTATACTCCGGGATTTAACTCTAACCCTAACCCACAAGTTAAGGAAAAGAAGTTGACGATGGAAGAAGTAATGTTGAATATGAGAAATCAAATACAAAATCAAGGGGCTACTATTAGAAATATTGAAAATCAATTAGGACATATTGCTACTGCACTTAGTAATAGACCTTCTGGAATTCTTCCAAGTACTGTGGAAGTTAATCCAAAAGATTAAAATAAAGAGAAAATTAAAGCTATGCAATTACGAAGTGGAAAAAAAGTTGAAATAAGGATCCAAAGAGAAATTGAAGTTGATGAAGAAAAGGAAGAAATGGAAAAGTTGATGAAGAAAAGGAAGAAATGGAAAATGATCAACAGGAAAATGAATAAACACAGAGCCCTGTAGAAAAACCATTACCTCCGTTTCCTTGAAGATTGAAACAGAAGAATAAAGATAAATAATTTACAAAATTTTTGGAAATCCTTAAGAAGTTAACCATAAATATTCCTTTTGTTGAAGCTTTGGAACAAATGCCAAGTTATGATAAATTTATGAAGGATGTATTAAACAAAAAAATGAAATTTACAGATCGTGAGACTGTTGCACTTAGTGAAGAGTGTAGTGCTATTATTCAGAAAAAGCTTCCTGAATAATTAAAAGATCCTAGCAGTTTTACTATACCTTGTGCAATTGGAGCAAATTTTTATGGAAAAGCTTTATGTGATTTAAGAGCGAGTATCAATCTTATGCCTTTATCAATTTTTAAACGTTTAGATTTGGGAGAAATTTCCCCTACTACTGTAACTCTTCAGTTAGCTGATTGATCAATAACTTTTCCAAAAGGAGTTATAAAGATGTGCTAGTAAAGTGGATAAATTTATTTTCCTTGTAGACTTTATAGTATTGGATATGGAGGAAGATAAAGAGGTTCCCATTGATTTAGGGAGACCATTTCTCGCAACAGGGAGAGCTGTAATAGATGTGCAAAAAAGAGAATTAATGGTGAGGGTTAATATCAAAGAGTGAAATTTAATATAGCAAAAACTATGAAATATCCTGCAATAGAAAAAGATAATGAATGTTTTAACATGGAAGTAGCTGATTATCTAAGTAATGAAAAGTTTAAGAATGAATTCAATGATAAATTAAAGTAAGGAGAAATTTTTTATACTGAAAATGAAGTAAAAGAAGAAGATTTAGATTATATTCAAGACAAATTTGAAGAGTCAGACTTGCTAGAAAATGATAGTAAAAATCTTATTCCTTCAAGTATTAAACCACCTGAACTTGAATTAAAGATGTTACCTGCCCATTTAAAATATGTATTTTTAGGAGATTCATCTACATTCCCTGTTATTATATCTATGAGTTAATTGAAATTTAGGAACAAAAGTTGATAGAGATGTTGAAAAAGTATTAAAAGGCTTTTGAACGGACTTTAGCAGATATTAAAGGAATTAGTCCTTCAATTTGTATGCACATAATTTTATTAGATGAACAGTATGAGCCTAAAGTGGATCCTCAGAGAAGATTAAATCCAATAAAGAAAGAAGTTAAAAAAGAGATTTTAAAGTGGTTAGATGTTGACATTATATATCCTATTTCAGATAGTGCTTGGGTAAGCCCAATTCACTGTGTTTAAAAGAAAGGAGTGACTGTTGAAGAAAATGAGAAAAATGAATTAATACCAATAAGAAAATTAACTGGTTGGCAAATTTGTATTGACTATAGAAAACTAAATATAGCCACCAGAAAAGATCACTTTCCTTTGCCCTTTCTAGATCAAATGTTGGATAGATTAGCTGGGAACAAATACTATTACTTTTTAGATGGATATACAGGATATCACAAAATTCCAATTTCTCCACAAGATCAAGAGAAAACAATGTTTACAAGCTCATATGGAACATTTGCTTTTCATAGAATGCTTTTTAGACTATGCAATGCACTTACAACATTTCAAAGATGCATGATGTTAATTTTTAGCAATTTTATAGAGCATGGAATGGAAGTGTTTATTGATGATTTTTCTGTATTTGAGACTTTGTTTGAGTTATGTCTTAATAATTTAGAAGAAGTTCTAGAGAAATGTAAAAAAATCCAACCTAGTCTTAAATTGGGAAAAGTGTCAATTTATGGTTGCAGGAGGTATTGTTCTTAGGCATAAAATTTCTGAAAAAGGCATGGAAGTAGATACTGCCAAAATTCAAGTTATAGAAAAATTACCACCTCCTAATAATGTTAAAGTGGTGAGAAGTTTTCTAAGACATGCTAGTTTTTACAGATGCTATATAAAAAATTTTATAAAAATAACTAAACCCCTATGCCAACTCTTAGAAAAAAATATGAAATTTGATTTTTATAAGGAATGCATACAACATTTAGATTATTAAAGAAAAAATTAATCAGTGCACCTATAATAGTACCACATGACTGGGAGAAACCATTTGACATAATGTGCGACGCTAGTGATTATGCTATTGGGGTTGTATTAGGACAAAGACACGAAAAAATTTTTAAAGTTATATATTATGCTATTAAAACTCTAAATAATGCTAAAATTAATTATACTACTACTGAAAGAGAGTTATTAGCTATTGTTTATGCCTTCGATAAATTTAGATCTTATTTAATTGGAACTAAATGTATAGTGCATACAAATCATTCTGTTATTAAATACTTGATGCAAAAGAAGGATGCTAAACCAAGATTAATTAGATGGATACTTCTATTGCAAGAGTTTGATTCTACCGTAGTAGATAGAAAGGGAAATAATAATCAAATAGCTGATCATTTGTCTAAAATAGAAATAGAAATATTAACTAATTTTGTAAATGAAATTTTAGAAGATATTCCTGATGAAAACTTATATAGTATTGATGAAATGAATGAACCATGGAATGCTGATATAGTAAACTATATTGTAAGTGACATTCACCCACCTGATATCAAGAATCCACAATTAAAGAAATTTATCTATGATTTGAAAGACTATTTTTAGGATGACCCATATTTTAATAAACAATGTAAAGATTTAATTATTAGAAAATGTGTGCCTTACGAACAAACTCAACAGATAATTGAAAGATACCATGATTCTGAATTTGGAGGACATTTTAGGATAAATAGAACTGCATATAAAATTTTGCAAGATGGATTTTATTGGCTTACTATTTTTAGAGATGTTAATGAATATATTAAAACATGCGATAGATGTCATCGAGTAGAAAATATTTCTAGAAGAGTCAAAATGCCTCTAAATTACACATTAGAAGTTGAAATTTTTTATGTGTGGGGATTAGACTTTATGGGACCATTTATGCCTCCACTTGGAAATTTATATATATTATTTGCTATTGATTATATGCCTAAATGGATTGAAGCTATTGCAGTGCATAGATGTGATGCTCAGAGTGTTTTTAAATGTTTAATTAAAAATATTTTTACAAAATATGGAATGCCAAGAGTAATCATTACTAATGGAGGATCTCATTTCAGGAATAAGTGAATAAAAAAATTAGTCAAGAAATATGATATAAGGCATAGATTCTCTACTGTTTATCATCTCAAACTAGTGGTCTAGCAGAATTATTGAATTGTGAAATAAAATGCATTTTAGAAAAAAGTTATAAATCCTTATAAATTGGATTGGTCTACTAGACTAGATACTGCATTATGGGCATACAAAACTACTTATAAAACTCTTATAGGAATGTCCCCACATAGATTGATTTTTGGAAAAACATGTCATTTACAGGTAGAATTTGAACATAAAGCATTTTGTAGTATTAAAGAATTTAATTTTAATTTAAAGGATGCTGGTGAGAAAAGGTTTTTGCAACTCAATGAACTTGAGGAGATTAGAAATGAAGCATATGATAATGCAAAAATCTTTAAAGAGAAAATGAGAATATGACATGATTGGAAGATTGTTAACAAGAAATTTGAACCTGGATAAGAAGTTCTACTATATAATACAAGATTGAGATTATTTCCAAGAAAACTAAAATTTAGATGGTTAGGACCATTTAAAGTGATTAAAGTCTATCATTAAGGAACTATTGTTATTAAAGATCCTAACACTGGAAAGATATTTAAAGTTAATGGACATCATTTAAAACATTATTATGAAGGGAACATACCTCAATTTAAAGAATTTTTAATGTTAAGTTAACCCAACTAAACGAATGGTATGTCGACTGACGGCGTTAAACCGAGCACTTTGTGGGAGGCAACCCATACTTATATTGCTATGTATTACTATTTATTTTGTTAAGTGTCTTATATATTAGTAGATAATAATCCTACACATTTTCATTTATTATAAATTAAGTCAAATTTTGGTATTGAAGGAGAATTTGAAATCGAATTAAATAAAAAAATGAAAATCGTAATTTTGGTTACTGGCGTCGACGGTGCCCTAGATAACGGACATCAGTGCTGGCAACGCCAATCGGGAGCGTCGATGGCGTCGAGTGTGATTAGACGGTTTTAGACAACGTTTGGTGGGTTTTAGCACAATTTTACTTCATAATAACCGCTGGGACGAGTTTAAAAGGTCTAGAAACATCCTTGGATGCCTTATAACTTCCTATTTTTGGATTCTACGGCTTTTAATTCCAGAAATACTTTGAGGTATGGAGTTTTCAACAAAAGAAAGTTTATTAATTTTGAAGCGCAGTGATTATATGATAAAGTTATTACAAAGAGGAGATTGATCAAGNCTTTTAAGATTCTTCATTTCAATTTTATACTTACGAGATTTCCTCTCTATCTTCTTTCATTTTCAAGTGTCCAGTTTTATTTCCTCAAATGAGTCATTCTAATGGTTATGTTTCTTTCAAACACCAGACCCATCTAAAAATAGATCAAATCTAAATGAAAAATGAGATAAATTTTTTTTCAATTATATTGAAATTATGGCAACAAAGTTTAATTGATAATAACAAGACAATTCTATTTCATTTTAAGAAATTAAAACGGACGAAAAGAAAAATTGAATAGAAAAAAAAAAAGAAAAAAGAATTTCCTTGAAACAGATTTTCAACTGTTTTTTCTTTCTCAAAGTTAAAAGAAGAAATTGAGTATTTTCTAGGGGAGGATAACACTAGCTAAGAGTCTGTTTGGGGCAGATGCAGCTTTTTGATTAATCTGCTGATAAGTTAATTAAAAATAATTTCTTGTAAGCTAGATGCGGTGGCTATTAGAAATTTTTATTTTTTTTGGAAAAACAAGATCGCTTCCTGAAAGTTGTCACCGCACATAGATAGGTAACGCCGCTTTCAGCGTTTTTAAAACCCATAAGCTGTCAAAACGCAGTTTACCCAAACAGTCCAAGTGTGTTTTCAAAACGCCATCGCACCAAATAAACTGCCCCAAACAAACTCTAAGTCTCAACAATAGTTTAGTAAAATTTTCATCTCATTGATTCACTAGAATCGAAAAAAATTTAATGAAGGCAAATTTTAGGTTTCATCTCATGGATATAATACTAATTGCCTTGCATAAAAAAAAAAAGGAAACTGTAAAATAAAATTATTTTATATTCCCTTTAATTCTTTTAAATCAAACCAAATCAAATTAAGCCTTCCTTAAAAGTGTGAGATCAACTTTTATTATAAATATTTTAAATTAATTTTATCATCACAGAGTGAGGGTGTACAGAGAGGTTACTATTTTATATTTTAGACCGCAATAAGATTCTGTTTGTTTACGCTACTCTCTAAAAATTCTTACGACGAGATTTCAGTTTGACTTGTTAAATTATATTGGCTATAAGTAAGCTCAAATCTGAACTTTTATTGAAAATATTTTAAATTAATTTTATCATCACAGAGTGAGTGTATAGAAGGGTCATTTGTGATAGTTTTATTACTATTTTATATTTTAGACCGCAATAAGAT